>OY747717.1:2152500-2247500 GCA_963556495.2 Valencia hispanica
TCCCTCTGTCCATCCATCCATCCATCCATCATCCATCCATCCATCCACCCATCATCCATCCATCCATCCCTCTGTCCATCCATCCATCCATCCATCCATCCATCCATCATCCATCCATCCATCCATCCAGCCGTCCATCCATCCATCCATCCATCTATCCATCCACCATCCATCCCTCCATCCATTCCTCCGTCCAACCATCCAGCCGTCCTTCTATCCATCAATCCATCTGTCCGTTCATCTTTGGTGGTGTGTGGGGTAGAGGCTGAGTGGGGCGTCTCATGTACAAAGACTTTTATTCTCCTCTTGTTGGTTTGATTCCCGACCCTGGGTCCTGCGCTCCTTACCTTTCTCCTTTCTGTCACGTTAACAGGAAGGGGAGGGGGGGGGCTCAAAACAAGTAAATCCATCCATCCTTCCTTACAGTCTGCTTTTGCCAGCTTCTGTTTAGAAATACATTAATTTGTGGTGAACTTTTACCTTTTATTTTCAGGTTCCTTTGAAACCCAACCTGCTCTCACCGATTTATAACATGATGAAACCCATCGCCAGTGTGTTAAACACATACAGGTGGGACTGATGTCTGCTGCACATAGAGGTCTAGTCCTCTATATAATAGAAACGTATCGATGCATTTTGAGACATACTGAGTCTGACTTGGTTCATCCAGATACGTCGATAAATATGCAAAATAATAGGTATTTATCTGATGTTGTCCGATCCCAAGAGGAAGTATACGTGAAATAAAGAGAACCGGTCCAAGCACTGAGCCGCGTGGGGCTCCATACTTATCTCCGGTGTTATAGGGAGATTCAGCTCACACATAAGTGAGATTTATGTCCAATAATACTCAATTTAACGTCAACAATAGTCACTAACAAACTAACATAGTCCCCTTTTCAGTCTTCAGTTTGTATTTTAATTCAGTCCTTATAATAAAAAATCTGATATTAAAATTCATTCCTTTCCGCACTACATGAAACTATTTATTTTATGTTTTAATGTCCCTCTGAATCTCCTTTCTTTTCTTCCACCTACGTCTCCTGGTCATTTCCATTTTCTCCTCCTTACTCCCGCTCAGCGTTCTCCATCTCCTTCATGTTCTTCTGTCACAGCTTCTGTTTTCCTCCTCCTTTTTAACACACTGCTCTGACGACAAACAAAACAAAACCTGCTACGGGAAAGAAAAACAAACCGAGACACGGCGACAATCTGTCCGCCGAGTGTCATTTCAATCCACAGCGAGTGGCAGGAGGCGACCCGGTGAAGCCCGGGAAGGGCTTCAAAGCACCGCGAGATGACAGATTTAATGGAATCCAGCACCAAAAACACCTGTTTGATATGAAGAGGAGAAGAGACGCAGAGAAAAACAGTCATTAGGATTCATATAATACCATCATATGGTGCCGTCACATGGCTCGGTCCTACTGGGATCTCTGTTTCCCCTCCCAGCACTCAGACATTCTGGTCTCTATCAACAGCTCTCAAGGATTTCTGAAGGTGTTTCCGAGGCTCTTAGTTGGACTTCAGCTGCTTTTTCAATCAGTTTTGATTTAAAGAGGAGTCATTTTTAGTTTCAGTCTGACATGGGAACAACTCACTTCTAAGCTCAACAAGTTCCTTTAAAGGAAGCAGTCATTGTAAAACCAAAGGAGGCACAGACCTGTTGACCTTTACGCCTGGGTTCTGCAACTCCAGTCCCATCCAGTCCTCCTTGGCATGGCAGCATGTTTTTCAAAGGTCAGGGGTCTCATTTATAAAACTTTGCGTAGAATCATTACTAAAACCGTACTTAAGCTCAGCAGCTTTTCTTTACTTACGCCTAGTAAGTTTCCGATCTATCAAACTTGGAGTAGCACAGCTGCAGCACTTTCCGTTTTATAAATCCCGCTCTCTCCCTAGAAATGTGTGCAGGTGTTTTTGGATCATATCCCGCCGCCTGCACACCCACTTTCTCCCATGCAAAGTGTCTAGTGAATATTCTGCATCCACTTAAACCAGCTAATATGGGGCGTTTCACGGGTAACCGTGGCAACCGAGAGGTTGAGAAAGTAATTCCACAGAGACGGCTGCAGGCTGGTAGAGACACGGTAAACTGTTTTATTTCAATCAATCACTCAGTCAGCGCTTTACTCAGCCGAATGCAGCCAAAGTGCTTCACATTAAAAGACAAAAATACAGTTGCAAAAAGAAAAACAAGAAGAGGGTAAAAAAATGTAAAAATGTAATAATAAAAGCAGCACAAGCAATTAAAATGATACAAAAAATAAAGTTTCAATTGGGCCTATATGATTACTTCTTGTAGCAACACTAAGACTGGAATTTATTAAAACAAATAAAACTAGATATTTAAAGCCTGACAGAAAAGGTGCGTTTTAAGTACTTTTAAAAAGTATCATCCTTGCAAAATATTGATTTGGAGTCACAAACAAACGGAAGAGCTGCCTTGATGCAGCCTTGATGCAGCAGCGTTCCTGATATAAATAAGAAGAGCGGGACGGGATTCACGGTTCCAGCAGATCCAACACCGGGTCCAGTTCAGCACATAGATCTAATAGTACAAGGAATCTACACCGGGTCCCCCATCATGATGCTGCCAGTGGCGTGATCTACAATGAGCGCCAGCATCCATTGGGCATCATTATGCAGGAGACGCTGCAGTATTCCTACTTCACACAATTAATCCACCAATAAGTGTGATTTCTATATAATCTGAAGACATAAATACATATGAACATTCCTAGAAAGAAGAGCTGCTCCATCCAAAGTGGGATGGATGCCGTCTCTCTGGATCAGACCAGGTTTTCCCCAAAATGTTCGCCAGTTATCAATGTAGCCCACATCGTTTGCAGGACACCACCCAGACAACCATTGATGGAATGACAGCATGCGGCTAAACATGTCGTCACTGGTCCGATCAGGCAGGGGACCAGAAAAGATTACAGAGTCTGACATTGTTTTAGCAAACTTACACACCGAACCAACACTCATTTTAGTGACCTCCGATTGGCGTAACCGGGTGTCATTACCGCCGGCGTGAATAACAATCTTACTGTATTTACGCTTATCTTTAGCCAGCAGTTTCAGGTAGGATTTGATGTCGCCCGTTCTGGCCCCTGGCAAACATTTGACTATGGTCAATGGTGTCTCTAATGCCACGTTTCTGACTATGGAGCTGCCAATTACCAGGTCGGCTTCTCAGCGGGTGTGTCGCTGAGCGGGGAAAATCTGTTAGAAATGCGGACCGGTTGGTGGTGGCCCGGGGGCTGGGTCCTACAACTATGCTTCCTACATACCGTCACCCAGCCGGCCTGAGGTCCCGGCTGCGCGGGCTCTACCGGAGGACGGCTAGGGGGTTCTATCCTTGTTGGCTCTGCGCTGGCTACTGGGCTTCGGCTATCTGCTGGTTTTTCAACAGCGCGGAGCCGTGCTTCTAATTCTGATACCCTCGCCTCCAAAGCTACAAAAATAATTACATTTATTACAGTTACCATTATCACTAAAGGAGGCAGGGAAGTAACTAAACATCTGACAGAGAGAGCAAGAGAGAAGAGTTAGAGACAGGAGAGAGAAGAGTAGCCATAGCCGCAATGAAGCTAAGCTAACTGAGCTAGCGAGACCTTACCACCCCAAGAAAAACTGTGTGAAACACAAGGAGTTCCCAAAACGTAAAGTACTCCACCACAAAACGTGTGTTTTAGTAGCTTGTGTGTTAAAATAACTTAGAGAGGCCTCAGCACAGAGAAAATAAGATCAATTCAAGAGAGTCTGAACAACAGCCCCACGGAGCACAACAGTGACAACAGGAAATGACGCAATACGGCTTACCTCGTCACAGAGTACCATTCAAACCCCGTTCTGTAGGCCCGCCGGCGGGCCCAGCCCATTTTCTAGTTTAAATCCACCAATTTTCTGACTTCTAACTTCTATGAACCTATACATATTTTATATCATTGGAAAGCTAAGAGTCTTGTGATTCCAATTATGGATGGCGATCAAGGATACAATCATAACTAAAGACGCAGTGAGCGCTTTTGCCAACACAAACGTTCTCCTGACGGAGGTATAAAAATATGGAACTCACCACTTTGTAGTCCAATAAACGTGACAAAACCGATCCATTTCTAACAAAAATGGTCTTTTTACATCGATAAGGGTCCGAGTAAAGTTCTCCAATAAAGTGATTAGTCCAGGACAACAGTAAAACCGATAAAAAAAGTAAACTAAACAGTGAAAATGCGCTTCCGAAATGGCTATGGCCATTTTTGTAGTCTTTACGGCTTTGTTTCCGATTCCTTCGCTTCCACTTCCGCCTACAAAGGTCACTGAGCATGCCCAGAAGAAGAAAAAATAATAATAATTTCATCCGGTTTATTCCTTACGATCTCCAACCAATGGCGCATGGATGGAAAGTCACGTTATGGTAAGTAACTCGAACCAATCGCTTTCCAGAACTCTGATGATTGACGCATCAAATAGCCAATGTAACGCTGTAAACGCAGATCTATAACTTGACCGGGCGGACTTAGTCGCTGCCATAGTATATGATGTGTCCAAACACCCTTTATAATCAAAATACAGCATTGAAAGAAGCCGTGGAGCTTTATATGGTAAGATGCAGTTATGATTCTGATGATATTTTTAATTCAGTGAGGACTACGGCATTTACCCAGGAGATGGTGCATATGGCACACTTTTGACCACCTTTGACCTGTAGTTATAAAAATGAGTGCAGAATATTCATTTTTTGGTTTATTGCTGTCAAATTTGGTGTGGATGAAGGTAATACTTCAGGCTTTAGACCCACAGTGTGTTTTAGGTCCCAACCTATTTTTAAAGCAATTTTTACACCATGTATTTACATAAAATAAATAATCGGACATAAAAAAATTATTTTTCAGTGTATTAAAATTCATATTGCTTGGTAACAATAGCACTCAGAGATATTAACACAGTTCTGGGATAAATTTTAGAGTGTTTGCTTTCCAAAGAGACCCCAGCCATGTCTCTACTCAAAATGGTTCAAGAACAGCTTAAAGTTAATTTTGGGTATGCGTTTTAAGAAAATGTAGGACGGAAATTGCAGGAATGTTAAGGGGGTAAAATTGGACACTAGGAGCTTGAAGCTCATGAAAATCGTTGCATTATCTTCTCTTTGGTGAACCTTTGAGAGAGATCTTTGTCCACTGAAGGAGGAGCAGCTGCTCTCTGTCTCTCTCCAGATCCGTTCACTTATTTTCTTTTCTTTTATTTTCTGTTTGCTTTTCTTGTTTTCTTTCTTAACCTTTTCTTAGTTACTTTATTTTCCCAGCCCCTGGAGTTACTGTATTGGACCAGATCTCTTCTTGGATTACTTTTTTATGGACTTATCAACATGGCTTTTTGCTCAGCTGAGGATTTTGAAAAACTGCTCCACAGAATTGAGGGCATTGAAACGAAGCTACGTCGTCTGGAAATTAATTTTGATCTCCACGCTGATTATGGACAAAATGAAACAACTTTACCTTTACCTTTGAATACAAACAACCCTGTGTTACATATTTCTAACCGTGTCACAGAGACTCCCTACAGGCGTCTGAGCGGCAGAACTCCGCACTATAATAAAGACTGGCCAGCTTCAAAACGCATGAAATCAACCCCAGCCTGTTCTCCGAGGAAGAAAAAACAAAAGAAACTCCGACACAGAGAAACCTCTGAACCCAGAACTGCCGCTTCTGCTAAAAGTAAACAAAAGAGGTTTCAGCCAAAAACGAGATATTTCTCCACCTGGAATCCCGCTGAAAAACAGATTCGCAGCCTTGAGTTCCCCGAAAGATGACGCAGCCCCCGGGACCAGTCAAAGCTACCAGGAGAAACCCAGCCGCATCAAACGGACACATAAAGTAAGAGCCCCCCCAGGAAAGACTGTTATCATACAAGACGGATCAATTAATGGAATTGAGGCTTTTTGTAGCAAGAATACCAAAGTTTATAGCTGCTACAAAAATACAGTGAGAGAAATATCAGAAAAAATCCCTAAAATCTTGGACCAACATCCTGCTTTGGAAAAGCTCGTCATTCACGCTGGATCAGCAGATATCGCGATGAGACAATCAGAGATTCTGAAGACAGACTTTTCTGATCTCCTACAGAGACTTGATGGACTTAACGTAAACATCCTCATCAGCGGACCAGTCCCTGAAGGGAATGATGAAAGATTTAGCAGACTCTGCATGCTCCATAAATGGTTGAAGAAACAATCAGCTGAGAAGTCGTTCACATTTATTAATAATTTCAAAGTATTTGGAAGTGCTAATCATCTGTTTAAAGCAGGAATGCGCTATTTGAACAGGTCCGGAGTAAGGCTGTTGGCAGCAAACATTTTTTCTTATCAACATCAGAAAGCAAAACACTTGCTCCCAAAAGCTGACCTTGAGGCGCCCATGGATATCAGAGAACAAAAACAGCAAGTCATGATGACACCACAGGACCGAACAGATAAACAACCATCAGAGATCAAGTCTTCATCTTCCTGTGACTCAGCCACATCAAATGAGTCTCCATTTAGAAACTTTACAGACAGACTGAATGAGCAAATCAAACTTGGGACACAATTAACACCTAAACTTAGACTACACCAAACGCCTGGGACTAGTGTCCATAAGCCTGGGAGCTTCCCCCCACTGATTATTACAGATATCTGATATTTGAGGGAACCGGGCAATAAATCCACCCCTACCGTCTCCCAGAATTCACCCGGCACCCCTGAGGCTATATCAGTGATTATCAGCAGCAGGAAACATAAACCGTTAACCACACGCTCTCATATTAAACAAAATCTCAAATTGATAACCTGTCGGAAGGGTCAGCTGCCCGTCATCACAATACTTAAGTTAGCTTTATTAAACATTAGATCTCTATCCGGAAAGTCTTTTCTTATCAATGACTTCATCACTGAGCATAATTTACACGCCCTTTTTTTATCAGAAACTTGGCTAGATGAAAATAACGAAACAACTTCATTAATAGAATCCAGTCCTCCAAATTATAATTTCTTAAGCGAGAACAGAAAACACAAACGAGGCGGAGGTGTAGCCACCATCTTTCACAACTCAATGAACTTTAAAAAGGTAACTCTGGGCGCGTTTGAATCTTTTGAATACCTAGCCACCCAGATAAATGAGCCTAACAAAGCGTTATTTCTAAGTTTATATAAACCACCAAAACTTAACTCTAACTTCTTTAATGATTTCAATTACCTTCTTTCTGTAATATGTATCGACTATGACCAACTAATCATCGTGGGGGACTTTAACATCCATACCGACAACCCCCAAGATAGACAAGCAAAAACATTAGATAATACTCTCCACAACTTCGGACTGATCCAGCATGTCAAACAACCAACACACAATAAAGGACACACTCTGGACTTAATTATCAGCAAAGGTTTAAATATTTCTGACATCTCGGTAATTAATATTGCGTTATCTGACCATTTCTGTATTTTCTTTGAAAGTACCATCTCTGCTAAATTATCCAGCCACAGTAAGACCACTATAAAAAAGCGTTTTCTAGGGGACAGTTCAGTAGAAACCTTTAAACGTATTTATCCTTCCACCACATCCCCCTCATCTCCCAACTCAAACTCAGTAAATAAGTTGGTAGATAATTTCCTTGCGAAAATCTCAGACATCATGGATTCCATTGCTCCAACTAAAGTGAAAGTAGTCTCAGGTAGAAAGAAGTCTCCGTGGACAAGTAATCCACTGGTACGTAGTGAAAAAAGACAGTGTCGACGAGCCGAGAGAAAATGGCGGAAAACTCGACTCCAGGTTCACTGTGAGATCTACAAAGAGAGACTGAATAGATATCAGCTAACTATAAAAGATGCTAGGGAATCGTTCTTTTCTGAAATCATCAACAGAAACATTAATAACGCAAGGACTCTATTTGCAACAGTGGAAAGACTAACTAATCCTTTAGTGACAATAGCCCCTGAACTAAACTCTACCAGGGCCTGCAATGAATTTGCAGCTTTTTCACTGAAAAGATTCTAACAATTAGACGGTCAATCTGTACCTCAATATCGAACCCACAACCAGTGCCATCCCCAATCAACAACAATAGAGAGAAAATGTCTGAATTCCACGAATTATCCTTCTCTTCCTGCTCTCCGCGAGGATGGATGCTTTTCTCTTTCCCTCCCTACTGTTGTCTACTTCTGCATTCATGTGCTTATATGTTTTTGCAGTGGTTTTTTCAGCACCTCGGCTCGGCTCCCTGTAGGGGGCTGGGCTGAGTTGCCTTTTTTTTCCCCCTGTTCACCCCCCCTCCTATTGTGAATCATTTCTATCTGCTAAAAGGGGCGCTGGTAAAGCCGGCTGCTACCGCGGTCTTCATAATCCTGTAATGTGTTAATGTTTGTAATTGTTTGTATGATCTTGGATTGGTTGTTCCGAAACTTAATTTCCCCACGGGGATTATTAAAGTATCTCTTATCTTATCTTATCTTATCTTAATTAAACCAGAACAGCCTTGAAAAAAATCATTATCCAATTAAGCTCCTCCTCCTGCTGTCTTCATATCCTACCCACAGCTTTTCTAAAGAAAGTTCTTCCTGTTATTGGTTCTGATCTTGTTCAAATAGTGAACTCATCACTGCTATCAGGTGTCTTCCCTCAGGCTTTAAAAACAGCAGTTATTAAACCACTGCTAAAGAAGAAAAATCTGGACAACACGTTAATGCAGAACTACAGGCCAATCTCTAATCTTCCATTCATCAGTAAGATTACTGAAAAAGCTGTTTCAGCAGTTAAATGGCTTCATAACAACGACAAACCGTTTTGATGTTTTTCAATCTGGTTTCCGCGCTCACCACAGCACCGAGACTGTCCTCGTCAAAGTATTTAATGACATCCGCATAAATACAGACTGTGGAAGAACCACAGTGCTGGTTCTGTTGGACCTCAGTGCAGCATTTGACACTGTTGATCATGATATTTTATTGGAACGACTGGAGAGCTGGGTTGGACTTTCTGGTACAGTACTTGGCTGGTTCGAGTCTTACCTAAAGAACAGGGACTTCTATGTTTCAATAGGAAACTTTTCATCAGAACGAACAGAAATCACATGTGGGGTGCCCCAGGGCTCCATCCTGGGGCCCCTCTTGTTTAATATCTACATGCTCCCACTAGGCAAGATTATAGCGACCAATAACATTAGCTACCATAACTACGCGGATGATACTCAGCTCTACATTACAATGTCACCAGGTGACTCTGAACCCATTCAAACCCTAAATCAATGCATTGACCAAATAAATGGATGGATGTGCCATAACTTTCTCCAGCTGAATAGAAACAAAACTGAAGTGATTATTTTTGGACCCAAGGAGGAACGATCAAGAGTCAGCACACAGCTTCAATTAATACAGATAGAAACTACTGATCAGGCCTGAAACCTAGGTGTAGTAATGGACTCAGACCTGAACCTCCAGGGTCACATAAAGGCAATAACAAGGTCAGCGTTCTATCACCTGAAGAACATTTCTAGGATTAAAGGACTGATTTTGCAACACGACCTAGAAAAACTCATCCATGCGTTTATCTTTAGTCGGATTGATTACTGCAACAGCATCTTGACAGGTCTGCCTAAAAAGTCAATCAGACAGCTGCAGCTGATCCAGAACGCTGCCGCTCGCGTCCTCACTAGAACCAGGAAAGTAGAGCACATCACCCCAGTTCTAAAGTCCTTACACTGGCTCCCTGTAGCTCAGAGAATAGACTTTAAAATACTTTTACTAGTTTATAAATCATTACATGGCTTAGCACCAAAATATGTTGAAGACCTGTTGTCATGGTACCAACCACCAAGACCACTCAGGTCCTCCAACTCTAGCCTACTAAACATCCCTAGACTCAGAACTAAACATGGAGAAGCAGCTTTCAGTTTCTATGCTCCCCTTATCTGGAACAGACTTCCTGACAAGTGTAGAGCTGCTGAAACTTTGAACCACTTTAAATCGAGACTAAAAACCATCTGTTTAGAATTGCCTTTGAGTAAATGATTGATGTTATATGTATGAAATGTGTTCATGCTCTCTTGCTTTTTTTTATTTTTCTCTTGCTTTATTGTGTATCATGTATAATGTGTGTTTCTTTTATGTGTTTCTTTTAAATCACCAAATATGTAAAGCACCTTGAATTGCCCTGCTGTTGAAAGTGTGCTATACAAATAAAATTGCCTTGCCTTGCCTTGCCTTAAAGCTGCTAGTTTGCTGAAAATGCTGCAGAGAGCGCACCATGTGGCCGTTAGGTAAACTGCAATCAGCAGAATGCGCACTCCCATGACTTTCAGGCGTGTCATTATTCCGAGCGACGGTCAGAGGCCATTTTTGCTGTTTTTGTAATGCTGGATAAAATAATTTTCTTCTTTGACTTACGGGGAACTAGTGTAGGTGTCGTGGCTGGCTAGCTACACTTATCTAAGCTAGCTTAGACCGCGTACATGGGTACGTACGTGCATCATTACGTCACGCTACGCGTTCTCACAAGCCCAAACGCGCACCCTGAACCACCTCAAAATAAATAGAATTGCTGCCTCTACATGCAACCGCGGTAGAATCAAACTACAGCAAACTACAGGACTTGATTCAATTGTATCGTCAAGAGATGAAAAAAATTGACTATAGATTACATTTTTTTAATTTTATTTTAACAAATATTGCGCAATGCAGCTTTAATGTGCTTAAATAACCTGAAGCGAAACAAATACATGTATGTATCTATCATATGTAAATACTACATATGGTGCCACCCCTGAAAAATTCTTGCCCCTTTCTTGCCACCCCATAAATATTTTTCTAGATCCGCCACTGGACAGACGCCAACATGAGCTCCTTGGATGGAGGTGATAAACTGATGAGATAAATATGTGCAGTTCCCCCGTTCTACCACTAGATGCTGTGTGTACGCGTGGTCAGAGATGTTCCTTATATTTAGGAACATTTCTACGCACAACTACAAGATGGTAAATGCTAGAGCTGGGTATCGATTCAAATTTCAAGAATCGATTCGATTCTCAAGAGTTGGAATCGATTATGACGATCCAATGCGATCCGATCTAATTCGATATTGATACGGGTCAGTGCTATTAAAAAACGGTTTTTTTTGAACGGTTACCTTAATTACATAGCTGTAAGGCAATGACGCAACACTGGGTGAGTTACAGTTCACCTAAGCCCTAAAATGGCCGCCGTCTGGACTTTTCCTTCCCATTTTAGCTGTAAAAAAAAAGGGCAAACAACATTAAACAATTAAACCGATTTTTTGGACTTGTGAATTGAGTCGATTCTTAGAATTTTTATAATAATCGATTCAGAATCTATTTTTCGATTTTTTTTCAACACAGCACTAGTAAATACCACACTAGGCAAGGCAAGGCAATTTTATTTGTATAGCAACACTTTCAACAACAAGGTAATTCAAGCTGCTTTACATGATTAAGTGGTCAAATAAAAACAGCAGTAAAACACAGACAAAGCATATAAAGTAAAAACAGTAATAAAGCAAAAAGAATACACAAAACATATGATACATGTAAACATGACTCAAAGGCAGCTCTAAACAGATACGTTTTTAGTTGTGATTTAAAAGAACTCAGAGTTTCAGCAGCTTTGCAGTTTTCTGGAAGTTTGTTCCAGATTAGAGGAGCATAGAAACTGAAAGCTGCTTCTCCATGTTTGGTTCTGATTCTAGGGATGTTGAGTAGACTGGAATTAGAGGACCTGATTGGTCTGGGGGGGGGTTGCTATAGTAACAGTAGATCTTCATCATACTTTGGTGCTAAGCCATTCAATGATTTATAAACTAGTAAAAGTATTTAGAAGTCTATTCTCTGAGCTACAGGGAGCCAGTGTAAGGACTTTAGAACTGGGGTGATGTGCTCTACTTTCCTGGTTCTAGTGAGGAACACGAGCAGCAGCGTTCTGGATCAGCTGCAGCTGTCTGATTGACTTTTTAGGCAGACCTGTGAAGACGCTGTTGCAGTAATCAATCCGACTAAAGATAAACGCATGGATGAGTTTTTCTAGGTTGTTGCAACATCGGTCCTTTAATCCTAGAAACGTTCTTCAGGTGATAGAAGGCTAACCTTGTTATTGACCTTTATGTGACCCTGGAGTTTCAGGTCTGAGTCCATTACTACACCTAGATTTCAGGCCTGATCTGTAGTTTCTAGCTGGATTAACTGAAGCTGTGTGCTGACTGTTGATCGTTCCTCTTTGGGTCCAAAAGTGATGACTTCCGATTTGTGTATATATATATATATATATATGTACCCTCAATGACCCTATACATGGCATTAACAACCCTATTTGTGACCTTAACCGCCCTAATAGTGATTTTAATTACCCTATTAGTGACATTAACAGCTTTAATAGTGACCTTAATGACCTTTTAAGCAACCTTCCAAACCATATACGTGACCTTACCTACCCTAATAGTGCTCCTTTTATTAATTAAATATTTCACTCAGTGAGGTCATCTGTTTTACATTAAACCATGCAAGTTATTTTGCATTTCACTAACTAAAGTGTGTTTGTTTATCCATGAAAAAAAGCGTCTGTCAGCTGGATTTTATCTTCCATATACTTATGGTGCTTCTGTCAGGCAGACATCTGTGCTGTTCATGATCCCAGATTTCCTCATTCTGCTGTTTGTCAGCCTAAAAGGAAGATTAAACCCTCAGATATGAAAACCCACCGCATCATCGGTCCCCACCTACGAGTCCCAACACCTGCTTCTGAGATCACCTGAAGCTCCTCCCACCTCATCAGGAAGAAAAACCCCAACTCTTAATTAACTTTAATTAATTAATAGGGGGGGGGGGGGGGGTGGTATAGTAACAGCAGGTTACTATGCGTAAAATTGTTCCTACGCACAACAGATCTGTCTGTGAGGGACCTGGTCTCTAGATCCATCCCTCTGCTTTTTTAGTTTTTCATTCTGCATAAAAACATCTCCAGAAACAGAGGCAGAGATGTTTATCCTCCTCCTCTCATAAAGCCGATCTCTCAGCCACGTCGGCCCTTTATCGAGCTCACCAAATGGAAGGTCATCTGTATTATGAGTGAGAGTGTGTCTGGTGCTATCGATCGGTTGGAGGTTGGTACCGCATAGCGCCTACACCCGAAACGTGTCGCCTCGCTGAGTGTGTGCCGTCACCTGAGCATCGATCGCTCTGTGCGATGAAACACCCTGCCGTCTGCACCTCCATCACTCAGGACAAAGAGGCCGGACGGACGGAGACGGGCGTGTTTTAGTTTGTTTGCCATCATTATTGAACGAGTCCTCCTGCTCAGAGGGAACAGGCGAAGCTCTACGACTGTTTCACCTTATTTAAATCAAAAGTGAGGAGGCCTGTTTTTTATTTACGTGGCTCGGATTTTCCTGCCGTTTACAGGAGATGAATCACACTCGGCTCTTTTAACAGAATATTTGTGACGTATGTAGAACAAATGAGTTGGTAATTTATGTAGCATGATGTGTTTTTTTTACAGAGTTTCATTGGAAAATTGTTTAAATTAATGGTTGGAAATGATGGATTTTGGAAATCCCTTGAAGCTGAAGGTCACAGTTTGTTCAGTATTTAGGGTTCTGCTGCAGTTTCTATTAGTAGATTCAGATATGAGCAAAAAACTAAAGCAGAAACATCTAACATGGAAATAATTCCTGGAACTTTAAGAAGATTTTTATTCAGGTCTTGCAGAAAAATTAGCTTCAGATTTTCTATTTGATGTCTGAAACCAAAAGCTCTGGAGCTTCTTTATTTTAATATTTTAATATTCCAGAAACAAATTTTCTGATTTATGTGATAAACTAAAATAAGTTGCAGGCGAAACCAGATATTTACATACACTTAAGGAAAAAAATATTTTTATTTTTTTTCTTAACTGTTGAACATCAAATCTGAGTAAACGTCTTTGGTTTTAGTTTAATAAATATTAATGTCTTTTTTGAAATTTTCTGAAATGTCAGAATAAAGAGAGAGAATTGTTATTTATTCTTTATTACTTTCATCAAAGTCAGAAGTATACATACACTTGCTTGGTGTTTTGGTAGAGTTGCCCAGAAGCTGTTTCATTTGGGTCATCAGGTCCCCTACCAGCAGCTTGCTACAACCGTTTGCTGGAATCTTGGCCCACTCCTCCTGACAGAACTGGTGGAACTGGGTAAGCTTTGTTAGCCTTTTCAGTCCCGCCCACAAATTTTCTATGGGGACCCTAAGGCTCCTCCCCTTCCTGTCTGCCCATGGGTCCTCTGGCTGGAAAAAAAAAATGAATGGAAGTCAATGTAGCGCTAAAAGTTATTTTCTGGTCCGCTTTGTCTTACGTCCTGAATCACACATATGATGGACCTCAATTTAAATAACAACTAATGATGATGCGTTTCGACTGTGTTTGTCAAGTGATTTGGGATTTAATTGATTGTAAAAATTCGCAATTAAAATGCCTACAAATCAGAAGTCGTATATATGACGTCACGGAGCTAGCACTAGCTAGCACTAGCTTGTGGAGCTGCATGATGGCTCTCACTCTACCGACTGTTTCTCCCCCAGCACAGCTGCTACTTTACACATTTATGGTGGTTTTCTCCACGTTTAATGCTCCTTCCTTCGTCCTGGAGGAAGGAGGCGGAGCCGGCTAATCTCACCGCCATTTTTCTCCTTCTTCTTCTTCAGTTGTAGTCCACTAAGTGTTTTTACACAAAACCTAAAGTAACTTTCGAAGATTAGGGTTTTCTCTGCATCAAAATGTGTCTTTAAAATTCACAGACATCATATATTCAATCCATGACGCATTTCAAACGGGATCAGAAATTAACTTTTATCGCTCCATTGACTCTTTCACTTTTTGGGCAGTCGGGGGGACCAATGGACAGGAAGTAGAAGGACGGGACTTAGGCTGCCCATTGGATTGAGATCAGGACTCTGTGACGACCACACCTTGACTTTGTTGTCCTTGAGCCACTTTGTAGCTAATCTGGAGGTCATCTTGGGGTCATCGTCCATCTGGAGGACCCATCTGTGCCCAAGCTTCGACTTACCGTCTGGCGTCTTCAGATGTTGCTTCAATATATCCACATCATTTTCTTTCCCTCATGATACCGTCTGTTGTGTGACATGCACCAGTCCCTTCTGCAGCAAAGCAGCCCCACAGCATGATGCTGCCACTCCCATACTTCACAGCTGGGCTGGTGTTCTGAGACTTCAAAGCTTCCCCCTTTCCCCTCCAAATATACCGTTGATCGGTTCGGTTTCTGTTTGGTCAGACCACAGGACGTGTCCGGGCCGGCCCTGACCACTTTGGTGCCCCAGGCGGGGTTGTTGCTGATGCCCCATTACATCACGGTCAATTTCAATGTTCATACAATTACACAGAAACAGCAGACATGTCTTCAAGCTTTTATTTATATCTGAGAATCTGATGCTCTGGCACTTAAAAATATTTTATGGTGCTTCTGAAGAGAGAAAAGTCAGTCGGTCAAAGATTTTAATCTGAGTGCTTGATTTAACTTAATTGCAAAGTAGTCTTCATTTGTACAAAAGATTTATTATGACTGCAGCAACTCGGATCAATGACACTGAAAAGATTATTCTTTAAAAATAGCATTAAAAAATTACTTTCACAGTTGAACTAAGCTGATAATGTGCTGTAAGGACGATTTGTTTTTGTTCTGGGGAAGATTCACGAGGAGAAGCTCATTAAAACCAAAAATCCCCAGTCTGCTAAACTTCTTCACATTTAATTTAGTTAAATTATTGTAAATAAAACTACTTTTAGCAATATTAATGATTTCTGACAGACTTAACACACAATAAACTGTTATTATTTTGTATTTTATTTTCATGATTTTTTGTTTATTTAGAAATGTTTATTGTTGATACAGATCACAGTAGTAAATCATTGTCTTAGAAATGATGATTTGCAACGATTTTTTAACCTTTTTAGGCGTCTTTTGCGTGTCCTTGCGCCGTGCGGCGGTGGCTTACAGGGGTGCTTTGTCCTAATGTAGTCCCAAGTCTAAATCTGCTCCTTTAATTCCTTCGTGTTACTTTTTATATTAATTTGCAATCGATGTGATTATTGAGGTCACCAGGAATAATTAGGATCATTATTGAGTTGGGATGTAAGAAAATATCGATATGCCGATATATCGTGTTGTTTTATGTCATATTGTATCGATAATCGAAAGCAACGTATCGATTTTTATTTTTGTTTTATTTTTTAGAATTTGAATGGAACCATTCATGACTAGAGTAATTAAAAGTATAACTGGTAGTTTTGTGGCTGTTTTCACCTTCTTTGTTCCAGTGGATCAACTAGATCTAGTAATAAAACTGAATGTGTTAAAGTATGAAACAGGTTGGAGTGTTTAGAATGATGGGACAGTTTTTCAACAGTTAAATTTAGTTTTAAAAATCACAATATATCGTCTTAGTCATAATATCGCGATATATCGTATCGTCCCCCCCTGTATTGGGATACATATCGTATCACCAGATTCTTGCCAATACACATCCCTATTATTGAGTAGATTTCGCGACTTTTGCACACCAAATGCTAGCTGTTACCATTTACTTCCATTGTTTATGCTAAGCTAAAGCAAACGGACGGCTGGCAGATTAGGAGAATGACAGGGCTGGTTACAAAATGTCTTTTTCTCACTTATCCAACTCTGGGGAAGATGGAGACGGACTGAATTTGAGCCCACGGTGAAGTCATGCTGCGGCCTCATGGAATATTTCATCTCTACATGAATAAAAAAACGTCCTTTTTCTCTGTTCGTGGCGCTCTAATGGATGTCAGTTGCAAACTGTAGTCTGGCTGTTTATGGTGCTTTTGAAGTGATGTCTTCCTCCTCCCAGAGTAACCTTTCAGCTCCTGGTGGTACAGGACTGGTTTTTACTGGTGATAGAGACACTAGTTCCATCAGACCAGAGGACATGTCTCCAGAGATGACTGGGGGTGTTTGTCTTTCTACGTTGTTTTGGGAGTCACGGCCTCCTCCTCGCCGAGTGGCGAGAAAGTCTTCAGAAAGTCTTAAGCTTTTGTTCTGGGTTGATTCATTTCACACCAGAACCCATGCGTCTCTGTTTACACGTGGGAATGTTTGAACAGATGACCGTGGCCCCTTTTTCCTCACTCTGCATTGAGTGTTTCTGTATCGAAAACGATCAGAAATATGAGGTCCTAAAGTTTAGAGGGTGATAAGTGAGACGGATGGAGACGGCGTTGCGTCTGCAGGAAGGAAACCTGCGATAGAGAAAGGCAGAGACACGAGATGAAGCTGGATAACTCTGGGAAGCAGGTCGGCGCTGCATCGGCCCACCATGGTTTAGATTTCCTGCAGATCCAATCATTTAATTGAAAGAGCGGCTGCTCAGACTGTCATAAAGCTGCTGGATGTTAAGCATGCTTTATGTTTGCTTTGCAACGCAATCTCTCCATATGGAGGAGGAACAAATCCAGAGAAAACCTGGTTTTGTCCTCAGCTTTATGAAAAAGCTCTGCAGACGATTGTGGAAGACCCAAATAATCAGTCAGAAAAGTCTTGGATGGGATTTTGGAGAAGCTGTGAGAACCCAGATAGAATAAGGTGACGCAACAGGACCGATGTCGCGCGTCGTGATCGGGTTAAGGTCACCTTTCTTAGCCCGGAGGTCGGTGCTTTAACAGTAATAACATCAGCGGGGACACAGAAACACCTGGAGTTACTGGAAATTACACGTGTGGCTTTTCCACACTCAGACTGTTCATGCAAGTCACCAACAGTGCGCACAACCCGCTGGCTAAATCCACACGCAGCCTTCACAGCAAATTACTGCAAACACAGACGTGCTGTCATAAGCAGCTTTTCAGCCCTCCTCACACGTTGGAAGCTCTGACTCCGTCCTCCACAGAGGATGGAGGCCCAACATGTGGCTCCCGGGCCCTGCGCCGTCAGGGATCACAGGTGGAATTCATGGGCTGCTGTCGTGGAGCCGAGAAGTGCGATTCTCCGACTCTATGAAGTCGGAACTTTGACCAGGAATTGACGGCTTGTACTCCAGCTGTTGGCGTCAAAACAAAAAAGCACATCCCCCTATCGGTGGGACCAGTGCTTCACTTGTAGCTCAAACGATACCAGAAGGCAAATGGCGGTGTGACCGCCCCCTGCCTTCCACCGGACGCATTTTATGGTGGGTTCACACCGGTCGGCACGTCCAGGCAGCAGGCCAACTAGATTACATGCAAGTCTATGGGATCTACGCGTCAAGTGGGCGTCAAGCTGCCCTGTAGCAAGTCGCGCGCGTCAGCGCAGCTGCTGCTCGGACGCATTGATGGACCGTTGGAGCAGCCGCTGCGTGAAGTTGGGAAAACTGAAGTTTGGGGCAGCAAACGCGGGGCGTCAACCAATCGTAGGGACTCTTTGTACTGACGTGGATCGGCAAGTCATTAATTCAAAATGGAGGATCAACTAATCGTCGCTGTCTGTAATTTTTGTGAATTGTTTGACCCGTCTTCGTCTTTTTACAAAGACAGGAAGAGATCGGATTTATTTGGAGGAAGATATCGGAGGAGATTGGAGTGCCAGGTAAGCAGTTAAATATTTTCTTGTTATGTTAGCTAACGCTAGCCAAACCCGGTTAGGGCAACTACCGGACGTGACGCGCCGACGTGAACTACAAAGTGTGCAAGCAGCTGGGTTTTAATTTTAAAGGGTCAACTTTCGTCCGTTTGAGCGATTTGACGCCTGGACGCTCTGACCGGTGTGAACGTGCCTTTACTTGCGAATTGAGCAGAGCGTCCCTTCCCACCGGGTGCGTTTTAAAAGTAATCGCGAAATCGTTCCACCCAGCTGGTCCCGGGAGATCACGAAATCACGAGAATTGCAAATGCATAACTTAAAGAGGAACTCACCCCATTCCAGAGTCCTACTCCACCAACATTTCCGGTTTGAAAAATGCGGCAGAACAAAGGCGTCGCCTGGCGGACCGAGGAATGTGCTGGGCGGCGTCAACACTTCCTTGGCTCTCCAACTCCAACATCGCAACATCAGGCTTGGGCATGAATTTGGACACAGCCTATATACAGCGGCATGATGGCTGTCGTCAATTCCCCCTGCTGACATCAGAAACCCAAGCTGGTCCAATAGCGACGCCCGATTTAAATTCAAGTGTAGTGTACCGTTTTAACCTGAAGAGGGCACTCCACTAACGGGTTTTGGTACAAAATTAATGTTTTTACAAAAATGCAATACAATACAAGAAATCGATGCAAACCAGAGGAAATATGATGATGAGGCGATTTATTGGTGGTAATCAGAGGTGAGTAGAGAACCAAACAATAGTACTCAAGTTAAAGTGGCACTACTTCAGCAAATTTTTTCTCGAGTAAAAGTAAAAAGGAGCCGTCCGAGAAATTGCTCGAGTAAGTAAAAAAGTATTTGGTAAAAAGGCTACTGGAGTCCGGAGTAACATCTGATTGAAAATCTTCAAAAAATGCTGTCATCAAAAATAAATAAAGTTATGGACAAATTCTGGTATTTTAACAGTCAAAATGAAAAAGATAATTTAAGTAAATCCCATATTTGCAAAAAAACCACATTTTGAGCAGAAGAAGCACTTTGAAGTCAGTGTTGTTTAAAAAAAAATAATAATACCAATACCTTTAGTAGAAAATGTAAATATATATCTTAGAAGAAGGTAAAACGTTCTTCCTGTGAAAGTGTCTGGTGTTTACTCTATATTCACCTGACCTCAAAATGCAACAACGAGCTCAACACAGAAACGCTTTGATAAACTCTAGGACTGTGTCTGTGTCCGGTATATTTCTGTTTCTTCTTCATGTAGCGAATTTACTCACAGTGGGTAAGAGCATCTCGATATTTTACTCAAGTAAGAGCAGCGATACTTCATACTGATATTACCCAAGCAAAGCAAAGTGCAGTAAAACTTCTCTTAAAAGTACATTTTTCCCAAAAGGTTACTCAAATAAATGCAACTGAATAAATGAAACTAGTTACTACCTGCCTCTGCTGGCAATTAATGTTGGTTTTTGCGATAATTTAGGATTTTTCTACAGTTTTATTTAAATTAAACACCAATTTAAAGCTGGCCGCAGCCTTCAGGTCGTCAGGTTACGTTTAGAGAAACACTTCAGGTTCCAGACATCCACTCGCCCACATCGATGGACATTTACAGGAACAGATATCCATTCAGGAGGCGCTTCCCATCCGAGGGCAGGGAGGACGTGTGTGAGGGTGTATGAAGACGGGCCTGGCTGCTGGTTTCTACAGCAGCTGGCTGAAATGAGGCCTGAAATTGAGTGCAGGAGGAGGAGAGGCTGGCGAGTGAGCGCCGTCACGCAGAACGAGGCTGGAAGGAGGTTAGAAACCGATGAGGAGCGAGGAACAGATGGAGAAGGTTTAAAATCCGTTCCGTAGCTTTTCTCCTCCCTTGAAATCATCCAGCATCACTGCTGAAGACGTTCGAATGCTTACCGAAGAGTTTTGGCAGCACCGGGGCTGCAGGAGATACAGGATCGTCACCATCTCGCTCACTCACTCTCTGATAGCAGAAATATTTGATCTGATCACACGCTGTCAGAGAAGACGTGTTGTATTTACAGTCATTTAAAGGGAAAACAGCCCTGCTAATGGTTGTTAGCCTCATATCTGTTCCCAACACATGGAGAGCTTATCAGACCTGCAACAGTAAGCAGTTTGCAAGAAATCCCAACAGCAACAGTGTTAGCAATTAGCGGCATTAGCCCCTATCTGAGTGGCTTCGGGCAACGACTTGTTTTAGCCAATGAGGCGTCTGGTTGGGATTAGCTGAGTGTGAACGACTGCCTTCCTTTGGAGACCATCTGATGCTTGCTTTGATTACATCAGACCTCTGATGTAGAAAGTATGGAGAGCATTAAATGGTCTTCTACCACAAAGAGTTGCTGGTACGACTCTGCAGTATCGCCCGCGCACCAAGATGAAATCAAGTCCAACCAGCTGCGTATCGAGACTCGCATTCCTGAGGAAGATTTTCAATAAACAGTGTGCCTTTCAGACTGGGAGAATGGCTGAATCCATGTTGAGCCTCCATCTTTGAAATACATTCGCCAACGAGGGACATTCCTGGAAATTCTAGCTCCGCCTTTCACGCTTTGGCTAAACTCAGTTGCACCGTGACAAATATCAGAGGGTGATTGTCTACTCGCGACGCGGCAGACGTCTGACTATATAACTAAATGCAATGTAGTTTTCTAAAGTAACCTCATCACTGGAAGGAACACTGGATGAAGTCGTAGTACTGGAAGCCATGTTAACCTTGGCATGAAACGGCCACCGTAGGAGTTAAAACGCGCTCGGAATGGGGGTGTGGGAGGCGGGGCTAGAACGTAATATTCAGTCCGTTGTTTCCCTGCTAGACGGGAGAATTTCTTACACAATGTATGTAGCTTTAAAGGTCCTGTATCATGTTATTTCACATTTACACCTAGGCCCATATATGATAAAATATTACTGTTGGCACTATGGAGACTAAAGGTGTAAGAAAATATCGATACGCCGATATATCACAATATTTTATGTCACGATATTGTATCGATATTCAAAAGCAATGTATCGAGCTTAATTTTTTAGAATTTGAATGGAACCATTATTGGTGAGTTTAACTGGTAGTTTGCGGCTGTTTCTCACCTTCTTGGTTCCAGTGGATCAACTAGATCTAGTAATAAAACTGGATTATGTTAAAGTATGAAACAGGTTGGAGTGTTTAGAATGCTGGGACAGTTTTCCTACAGTTAAATTAAGTTTTAAAAATCACTATATATAGTCTTAATCATAGTATTGCGATGTATCGCAATATATCGTATCGCCAGATTCTTGCCAATACACGTCCCTAATGGAGGCGTAATTTTTCTGAAATACGAGATATTTTCTTGAGACACTTTTTCAACCTGAAAATAAGACTCTTGGTTTGCTGAAATCCCGCCTCCATCCGTGTGAGTCCCGCCCATTTCATGACGTAATCCCTGGATCCCCAGCAAACCATCTTCAAAAGCATCAAAAATATTTTTGATTACGTATATAATTATAGCAGGAATAATTAGCTACAATAGCCTAATTCACACTGAGCCTACAGTTGCAAAAGTACTGCTTTACGTCAGTTCAGACGGATCTGAAATTAGCGGCTACTGTCAGTCTGGGCTCCTATCTTGAGTCATGTGGGCGAATAACAGTAGATATAGGCGACATTGACCCATGTGAAAACAAAACATCGCACTTTTAAACAGGAATTTTTTCACTACGTTGTGCAAACAGCTTTGTTATTGATTAAATTAACGTTGGAACCTTTCAGCTAGCAGTTAGCAGCTAGCGATTAGCACTTTCCGCTCTGACTGCTCCACTTGCTGGTTTTAATGTCGGAATGGCGACAGGTTTGAAGAAGTAATCGGCCAGAAAATCCACTCTGGTTCTGACGAAGGTTCATCAATCAGTCATTTGTCACAGACAAACACATTCTGGTTCGTTTTTCTTTTGCTAGCTCCCGAAGATAAAATCCAACAATTTCTGGGGCTTAAAGTCTTCTTTAGGAATGCTGTACAAATTCCTGCACCTCCCGCAGCCGAAGGCAAGGCAATTTTATTTGTATAGCAACACTTTCAGCAACAAGGTAATTCAATATGCTATAGTAACAGTAGATCTTCAACATGCTTTGGTGCTAAGCCATTCAATGATTTATAAACTAGTAAAGGTATTTAGAAGTCTATTCTCTGAGCTACAGGGAGCCAGTGTAAGGACTTTAGAACTGGGGTGATGTGCTCTACTTTCCTGGTTCTAGTGAGGAACACGAGCAGCAGCGTTCTGGATCAGCTGCAGCTGTCTGATTGACTTTTTAGGCAGACCTGTGAAGACGCTGTTGCAGTAATCAATCCGACTAAAGATAAACGCATGGATGAGTTTTTCTAGGTCCTGTTGTGACATCAGTCCTTTAATCCTAGAAATGTTCTTCAGGTGATAGAAGGCTGACCTTGTTATTGACCTTTATGTGACCCTGGAGGTTCAGGTCTGAGTCCATTACTACACCTAGATTTCAGGCCTGATCAGTAGTTTCTAGCTGGATTAACTGAAGCTGTGTGCTGACTGTTTATCGTTCCTCTTTAGGTCCAAAAGTAATTACTTCTGTTTTGTTTCTGTTCAGTTGGAGTAAGTTATGGTACATCCATCCTTTGATTTGCTCGATGCATTTATTTAGGGTTTGGATGGATTCAGAATCACCTGCTGACATCGTAATGTAGAGCTGAGTGTCATCTGCATAGTTATGGTAGCTAATCTTATTGGTTGTTATAATCTGGGCTATTGGGAGCATGTAGATAATAAATAGGAGGGGCCCTAAGATGCATCTTTACATGTTAGGCATTTTCAAAAGTGCAGAGTAGATGAGAAAGAAATCTGTTCTTCTTCACGGCTGCGGCACTCGCTGCTAACAACTCGGAGAGAGTGGCCGTGAGTGTTTACAGCTGCAGGTTAGGTTTGCTTTGATGGGGTGGAGCGGGGCAGAATCACGTAAATATGCCCCATCACGCCGTTTGGAGGAGCAGGATGGATCAGCAGCATTCATGTGTGAAGCCAAACAAAAAGCTGTGGGGATGTTTTTGATGAGGAAATAACAATATAACATGATCAAAAGCTCAAAAAAGTTCATTTTGCATGATTTAGGCCCTTTGAAATTGAGCAGAGAGGCAGCAACAAGCAACAGTCTGCTGATGATTAAATTCTGATCAGATTATTACTCTATTTACACAGCAGTGAATTACCCAATGCAGGAGCGGCCATGATTGAAATCGTGTGTTTGTGTTTTACAACCAGCCCCCACGGTTTAATGTCCGCTGGTGTAAAAACATCCAATCTGGAGCGTTCTGTTCCTTTTGTATTTTTAATACCAGAACTCTCTGTGCTTCCTCTGTTCGGTTCCAGTCCTCTGGTGGGTAAAGTTAGCTGAACAACTCTTGTTCAGACACAAAGAAAGTCCTGGTTCTGGTTGTAGAGCTGAAAGCGGCCAGGCTGCAGAAACAATCTAAATGCAGAGCAGCTTTTAGGAGACGGATAAAACGCCCGCCTCACACCGCGGTGTAATTTTCACCACTTATTTGGATTGTTTTCTGGCTCTTCCTCTGTGGTGTCCGACTCTATCATTTAGCTCCGCCGTCTATTTTCAGCAGAGAGTGATGCTTTACTGCTCAGTCGGCTGGAGCTCTGGTTTTTTTTTCCCCCAGCCGGGTCACCGATCAGGAACAAATCCGCCCTTCACACCCTGAAATCTCATCTCCTGCAGCAGAGAGAAGACGTGTTACCGCTCCTTCCTCCCTCCCTTCCCTGCTTTTCACCCTCCTCTTCTTCCTCCCCCCTTCAATTTATTTGTCTCCCGTCTCCTCTTCCAGCTGTTACTTCCCTCACCTGCGTCCTCCGTCACCTCCTTCCTCGCGCTCTTTAACAGCAAAAACAAATTGTGAAGTGTCTGTGTGAATTCGCCGAAGCTTTATTGACATGTTCTCGGACGGACAAAAGCGTTTAAAGTCTCTGCAGACTGTCTTGATCTCTGACCGCGGGGATAAATTGGATTTTTCTCGGCTTCTCCAGGCGGAGTGCAGGAGGGAGCAGGACATTCGATGGAGTCACTTTGGTTTAAACATGTCGTCCGCTGATGTTTTTGAGACATTTTGTTTTGTTTTCATGCAGAGTTATCTGTAAAGCACAAATCCAAATGTCACACATTCAAATCTCCTCGTAAAGTGCATCAAGATATTTGTGTCTCTAGTGTTTTTATGAGCGTTTTAGTTGATCTTCCTTTAGGTCAAAGCTGGAAACTGCTGTTTCGGCTCATTTTTTGCTCAAATATTTTGACATTGTGCTCCCCGTATAAAGATGGGTTGCACTTTTAAAGAGCATTCAATAATGTGTAATGCTATCTAGACGTCTAACATTTGGAATCAGCCTCGCTCCCGAATGCTAAATATCTCCAGCGGTCGATAGCAAAAATCATTACAAGCCTTTCTGAGACTGTCATAAAATGCTTCCACTTTTGATTTACAGGGGCTGGGGGACTGAGAGGGGATGGATGGTCTCTTTAAAAGGACAGAAGGGTTATGCAGTGTAGTTCTGAGCAAGCAGTGTTTTACCTGTTGAAGGAACTCCCGTAGAGGAAAATTTAGACCGTCTTAAAATAGCTCCATTAAAAGCAGTTTGAATAAATTCAGCCTATTCTGGCCTCTGGTCTCATTATCAGGGGAAGAGAAAATAGAGAAGCTTTGATTGTTACTGTTTGAAGTTATCGAAATTTAATTGATTTTGCTTATTTACTAATTTTTTAAAGAAACATCGGCATGGTTTCCGCTGATGCCCTGAACTCCTGCTGCTTTAACGCCAAAACGACAACAATGAGACTGTAACAAATAAATCATTATGAAATCACTTTTGTTCTGGTGAGAACAAAAGTGAGAACATCCAACAGGCAAAACATTATGACCACTGAAAGGGGAAATGAACAGCACAGTCTGTCAGCGTCTTCCTGACAATTCAAGGTGCTTTGAGAACTTCCTCTCTGTTGTAAAGATCGCTTGGAAACACCGAGTTGTTGGAAACCGTGGTAAATCCTGGAATGGATTTTCAGTTGTTCCTTATTCTGCGCCAAATAACTGGAATGGAGTGAATGAATTGGGCTGCATTGTTTTCTGGCTTATTTGTGGTGCTTGTGTGTTTTGTTGGGTCGTTGAAAACTGAACTAATACTCAGGTTGTCCGTATGGCATCCTGGGGGTTGGGATAAACTTGACTACTGAACACCGAGCTTCTCTATGGTCTTTAAAAGTGTTTTAAAAAATGTGCTTCTCAATCTGGATAGGTTTGTAAAAAATAAAACCAAGATACAATTTATTATTTTTGATATCTGCTCCTCTAGGGTCCATAGGATTACATGTGGTGTGCCCCAGGGTTCGATTTTAGGCGCAGTGCTTTTTAACCTTTATATGCTCCCTCTTGGCAGCGTCATCAGAAGACATGGAGTTAACTTTCACAGTTATGCTGATGATACACAGCTGTACATCTCCATGTCTCCTGATGACACAAGGCCAATGGATGCACTTTTTAACTGCATTTTAGACATTAAATCCTGGATGGCAGAAAACTTTCTCCAGCTCAACCAGGACAAAACTGAAGTTTTAGTCATCGGTCCTGAGGCTCAGAGAGACAAACTTTTACCAAAACTACAATCTCTGTCTTTTAATCCCTCTTTACAAGTGAAGAACCTGGGCGTGATTTTTGACTCTGAGCTGACTTTTATTCTTCACATAAATAATATCACTAAAATAGGTTTTTATCAACTAAAGAACATCGCCAGAGTCCGCCCCATTCTGTCTCGGGCCAACACGGAGACACTGATGCTTTTATCTCCAGTAGGATTGATCACTGTAATGCCCTGCTTTCTGGTCTTCCCAAAAAGATTATATCAGGTTTACAACTACTAAAAAATTCAGCAGCACGTGTCCTGATGAAGACCAGGAGGCGGGAGCACATTACACCGGTCTTAAAATCATTGCATTGGCTCCCCGTACATTTCAGGATCGACTTTAAGGTTCTTTTAATGGTTTTTAAGTGTCTTAATTGTCTTGGGCCTTCTTATCTCTCTGAACCGCTTTTACCATATAAACTTTCGCGGTCTCTGCGCTCCTCTAGCAGCCGTCTCCTTGTCACCCCAAAAGTCAGGACACACACGCATGGCGAGGCGTCTTTCCATTTTTATGGCCCTCACCTCTGGAACAGGCTGCCAGAGGACCTCAGGGCTGCAGAGAACGTTCATGTTTTTAAGAGCAGGCTCAAGACTCACCTTTTTAGCGTAGCTTTTAACTGATTATTATTTATTACTGTTTGTTTATTTGCTCTGCATGTTTTATATGATTTTATTTTTATCAGTGTTTTACTATTTAATCTTAGCACATTAATTTACTGTTTATTTTTATACTTTATTTTATCTTAATCCCCGTTCCAGTGTTTCCTCTGTGGGAGCCCTCTGCCCCGGGAGCGGTGGTCGGCTGTGGCTGCCTGGGTGCTCTCCAGGTGGAGCTTGGGTGGAGGTGGGGGTCTTGGCCTTGCCTCCACTGGGTGCCCTGTGTCGGAAGTTATCCTAACAAAACATAAGGTTTTATTTCAAAATAATAAGATGCTTAACCTGTTATCACAGTAAAATAAGCAATAATGACAAAACAAGCTATATGATGCTCTTATCGCTGCCAAATAAGCTTTAGATTGAACTTTGAAATGTATCGAGATCTCTTTATCTCGAGATAACGAGGTAACCAACTTTTCAAGATGAAGTCATAAAAAATGAATACACAGTGGAGCCCCGCCTATTCGCGGTTCAGTGTTTGGAGAGGTTTCTATAAAAAGTAACTCCAAATTATTTTTTGATTCAATTTCATTTAAATTTCGTTTATTTATATAGCTCCGATTCACAACAGATGTCATCTCAAGGCGCTTTACTAGAAAAGTCATTTCAATACAAACATTCCAATCAGTTTAAAGTTTTACTGGGAGCATCATCCCAGTCGATGCCCCCCGTCCAACAGGGCATTGCAGCCAAGCAGGATACCAGACCAGGTATATCTTCTATGGAGAGAAAAACACTGAGAGAAAACAAAGTTAACAGTCGAAATAACAGAAAATAATGCAACTGGGGAGTAGTAGGAGAGAAAAGTAGTAGAGCGAACAAAATTGGTCAGTCTGTTCTCCAGCAGTCTAACGGTGTGTTCACACGAAAGCGTCAAAAACGTTGGAAATAGGCAACTTGTGGGAGGAGCTAGTGCCAGACAGTGTTTTTGCAAGATGACAGCTGCCAATCTAGAGGAAAATATCTGTAAAATAGCATGACAGTAGGCTAGCTTGCTAGCATGTGCGCAAGTTCGCAGGGTCAGTAACGTGAAAAGTTTCAAAAGTGAAATGAACTTACCAGGTTGCCATATCTCCTCACTTATATTCCTCCAAGCGAGCTCCTTTTTATTCCTGTCTCTGTAGAGAAAGCAGCTGGTGTCGTACAGCTCGGGGTGATTAGCAGGACTTCTGCATTGACTTTACATGTAAACCTGACGCCCTTGACGCTTCAAACGCGTTTGGTGTGAACGCACCGCAAGCCTATAGGAGCATAACTACAGAGATAGCTCAGGATGACCTAAGCCACTCTAACTATAAGCTTTATCAAAAAGGAAAGTTTTAAGCCTGGCCTTCAAAGTAAACAGAGTGTCTGCCTCACGGACTAAAGCTGGGAGCTGGTTCCACAGGAGAGGAGCCTGAGAACTAAAAGATCTGCCTCCCATTCTACTTTTAGAAATCCTAGGAACTACAAGTAAACCTGCAGTCTGAGAGCGAAGGGCTCTGTTAGGAACATATGGAACAATCAGATCTCTGATGTATGATGGAGCTGATTATTATGGGCTTTATATGGAAGAAGAAGGATCTTAAATTCTATTCTGGATTTAACAGGGAGCCAATGAAGGGAAGCTAAAACAGGAGAAATGTGATCTCTCTTTTTAAAATTCATCAGAACTCTTGCTGCCGCATTTTGGATCAACTGAAGGCTTTTAATGGCATTTTGTGGACTTCCTGATAGTAAAGAATTACAGTAGTCCAGCCTTGAGGTAACAAATGCATGGACTAGTTTCTCAGCATCACTCCTGGACAGGATGTTTCTAATTTTAGCAATATTCCTGAGGTGAAAGAAAGAAATCCTAGAAACCTGTTTTAATATGGGATTTAAATGTCAAGTCTTGGTCAAAAATAACGCCGAGGTTCTTTACGTTATTACTGGGGGCCAATTTAATGCCATCCAGATGAAGTGATTGACTAATCAGTTTCTGTTTAAGAACTTCTGGTCCAAAGACAGCAACTTCTGTCTTGTCAGAATTTAAGGGCAAACTGCATAATTGTGGATTTTGTTCGTTGAGTATATCTAAAATAAAATCCAACTTTGGAACTTAAAATACCTTGACAGATTATTAGCTAGCCCCTGGAAAGCAGCCAATCCAGGAGCACTATTCATTTTATTTGGTGCTGATTGGCTGTAACCTCAACGGGCGGAGATAAGGAAGACTGTAGATGTTAGCTTCTGTGTTAGAGCTAAGACTGTTCCCACTGGACTTATTAATGCATATTATGTTATATTTGGTGTTTGAACTGCAAAAATAGGTAGTTATAACATTATTAAAGAAGGTCTTAAATATTAGTGGATTTTAGCTATTGACGGATGGTTGGAGTCCCTAACCACCCGTGAATATCGAGGGTTCACTGTGTGTGCACAACAATTTTAGTTCTACAAACTGGGCTTTGTGCAAAACATGCAGATGCTAAGCCTTAACCAGTGTTAAATGATTTCAACTTATCTATATTAAATGCTCAGACTTGGATTTCAAAGATCAACAGAGATATTTGACAAAGATCTGGAAATTTAATCCGAATTTGCATCCAGTGTTATATTGTATGGTTTTAATTCAGAATTCAGTGTAGACTTTATTTATTATTCTCATGTTGTTTCATCTTTTTTTTTGTTTTCCATTCCATTCCACTCATTAATCATCTCAGCATCAATAGAAACTACTGTGAGGAACATGTTTTCATTAAATCTGTGACAGAAAACCAGAGGTTGACTTGTGTGAATTATGTTTTATCTAAACAATGACTGAATTGTGCTAAAAGTTTATTGTACTTTAACATTAAAGAAGACCAAAGGAAACAAACTGTACTGTATTCTCAAACTGTACTCCTGGGACAGAGTAGCAAACAGGTACATTACCAGTGTTCTCCCTCTGGAGGCATAAAAACACACTAAAATGTGCCACAGAAATTAAGTTAGCACAATATTAGGTGAAAGTCAAAGATATAATTGCATAAATTGGACATATTACCTCCTAATCATAATGTCTGTATTGATGTGTTTGGCTCTGACGTAAAAGCAATGAGCCCAAAACTGCAAACAGCTACAGAGGCTTTTAAACCAAGGTCAACGAAATGGACCATTAAAGTACATATTGTTCTAAATGTGTAGAGCGACTCAAAGGTATGTGCAGGTGGAAGCAAACTACACAAGAAAAGAAAGCATTATTTTGTCCACTTGTTAATTATTACACTAGAAACTTCTCACGTGCTACGATAAAATGATTATACAGAAGTTGTTCATCTCAGGATTCAAGATAGATCACTGAGCTGACAAAGAATGCTAATGCTAACATTAGCATTCTAATGCTAAAATTGGTATTGTAAGCTAGTGTAACAATAATGTTAACGTAATAACATTGGGCGTGTCGAAATTCAAGGGCTGCAACCTTCAAAGGTCGCATTTAAAGGCCGATTATGTCACAGTGATGTTATGAAGGCTGTCTATCTGGTGTTTCCTTCACAGCCCATCCAATTCCAAAATTTAATGCCGAACCGGGGATTTTTATTCTTGTAACAATAGTGGACAACGTGAGATTTAATGCAGAGGGGTATATAGTTTTAAAATATACCTACATTAAGATCTGGCGGTACAGAAAGTAAAAGCGTAAAGCGATTTAGTGAGGCCTTTCTCATTTGCATAGACATGTCCTTAGTATAATATTCATTTTTAAAAATACTTTATTAAATTTTAAGTCAATAATTTAATTATTTAAAAGAATTAAATAAGTAGTCAAAAAAATGTACTAGCTTGTGTTTTGCCGTCTCGGTTACAATACAAAATAGCTCACAATCAGACTCTAGTGTATTCATTTTAGCATGCTAACGCTAATGTCCACGTATAATCGTGTGATGGTGAGACTTGTTAGGCTGCCCAAGCACAGCAACTGTAAAGCAACTCATCTCTTTACTCTGAACCCCATGATTTAATGGATTTTTATTTTAGATAAATGGGCACAGAAATAGTTACATTAGTGAATATATTAGTGAGATAACACTAATGTTAGTGTTTGAATCTTGTTCATTTAACAATAATATTTTTTCATTTAATCCAGTGTTGTTAATTTTAGTGTAAATGGTATAGTTAGTGTTACTGTAGTGTTAATGAGTATGACACTAATGTTAGTGTTAGCATGCTAATGCTTAGTTTAAGTTAGTGCTACATGTTTTTGGCAGTATTTTGTTAGCATGTTTTAGCGTATTGTAACAGTAGAATTAGTGGTAATGTTAGTGTTAGCATATGCCATTTGTGTTAGATTAACACTTACAAGAAGCTAGCATGAATATATTAGTGTAATCATCTGCTTGTGTTATTTATGAAGGTTAGCTTGCTGATAATGTGTCATTTGATCAAGTGTTACAATAAAATAACTGTAACAGTAGGACTAATACTGTCATGCTAGTGTGAGTATTAGCATGTGCTGGTGTACTGTAATTTCTCTGTTAGTGTAATACTAAAATCATTTTAACCATGCTACTGTTATTGTTAGCTTTTGCTACATTATTATTAGCATGTTTTTATGAGCATCAGCACATGCTGGTGTAATGTTTATGTTAGCGTAGCACAAAGTTGAATGTTAGCTTGCTAGTTTTTAGTGTTAGCATTGTAAAATGATTGGTAACATTGGCATGTCGTGGTGTTCATGTTAGTTTTACGTTGACATGAATGTTTGCACGCAAAAGTTACTGACAAATTCGTTAGTGTAACACTAATCCTCGAGTTAGCGGATGATAATATTAGCATGGCATTAACAACAGCGTTTTTAAATGCCAACCAAATATTTGATGGAGTGATCCAGGATTTAATAGCTAGAGAACAAAAGTCACAGATTTTTCTTTATGTAATTAAGCTTTAGATGTAGTTTATTCTAATATTGATTTATTTTATAATTTAAATGTAGTTGTAACCTTTCTGTTATTAATGGTTCGTCTTCCTAGAATACAGATATGTGTTGATTAATGAACTCGTCAGATGCTCTGCTGCTTTTTCTTCTGGCCTGTGATCTTCTTTACCACTCTTCTTCCTCCTTCTCTTCCTTCTTGTCTTTTTCACGTCTTTTTCGTTCCTTATCTGCTCATCTCATCTGTCCTTTGCCATTTTGTTTTTCTTTTGCTCCGTCCCCCATTGCTTGCGTCCCGCACCTCCCCTGTTCGTCCTCCGTTACGGCTTTCTCCTCCCCTCCCTCTCATCATCCCTTCCTCCCGTCTGGATGAATTGCTAACAGAGGCCACACCCACTCAGTACAGCCCCGCCCTCACACCCCCTCTTCCTCCTTCTGGCACCCCTTTGACTTACTCCTCCTCCTCTGATCCCCCACCAGTGTCCCCCAGCCCAGGCGTTGCCCTTCCCTCTGCCCCCCGCGACCTGGTCGCTGTCCTAGTGTCCAGCCGATTTGTCCGGCTCAGCTGGCGCCCCCCAGAGGAGACCGGAGGAGGCGTACAGACTTATGGCGTTTACTACTCCCAGGATGGGGTTGACAGGTAAGACGAGATTTCTTTTTTCCTGCTTTGTATTTGTTCTCAATTATCAGTATAGGTGAAAACGTACATTTCATAAAAGGGCTATCTAGGCAGGGAAACGTCCGTCAGCTAGCATTTCACCTGTTCCCATCAGAGAGATTTGGTTTTCTGAGAGAAGTAAAAAACTTTTCTTTGTCTGTAACAGCCAGTAGTGGTGCTGGTAGAACAAGACTATGGATGCCTTTAATGGTTTCTTAAATATCCTGCAGAAGAATGATGGCCTTTGTAGGGTGTTCGTGTTGTTTTCTCCCCCACCTATTTGCAGTTCAGGATAAACCGATTATTTTCATAGAGCATATCTAAAAGCAGCTTAGGAAGCTGGAACAACTGGGTGCAATGCTACTTGACATGTGTTTGCAAAGCAGCCAATCGAAGAGCTTCATTTAATTTCCTTGGCGTTGATTGGCTGTAATCCCAACAGTGGAGATAAGGAAGACCGTGGATGTTAGCATCTGTGATTGTGCTAAGATAGTTTCCACTGAGCGTGGTAATGGGTTTTAAGTAGAGCTGGGTATCAACTCAAATTTCAAAAATCGATTCGATTTCCATTGTTAGGATTTAGAGTCGATTATGGCTGGTACATGTTTGGGATGACCTTCAGAAAGACGTTTTCGAAACACACCATAACGTTTCTGCTACTTTCAGTATCCCCCATATTTGTTGTTGTTGAAAGCTGCGCTAAGCCCAAATCGCCTCAGTTATTTTGATATAACGTATAGAATCGGCTGGTTGTCGTCGGGTTTGCTGGAGTTTCACCTGTTGCGGCCCCGATGGATGGCTCGCAGGTGAGATCTTGGTGATGTCGCAGCGTTTTGCTCCCGAAGTCGGTCGTAGTTCAGCAATACTTCTCCTCCGTTTGGCCGGCCTCGCGAATCGCTTTTCTTCCGACGAGCTCATCTTTCTGTTTGTCCGTTCCGAACCCGAAACGGTGCCAGATGGGGGCGTTTTCAAACCCGGCGCTAGGCTAACAGTACCGCTAGTGTCCAACGCCATGTTGTTTACGTTTCTTCATGCCTGAATTCAGTGACGCGACAATGGGTGGGGTTAATGTTCACTGGAGATAACTGCATTAACTCATTAATAGCTATTCCTCAAAACGCCCGTCGGGACTTTATTTCCTACTTTGGCATTAAAAAAGGACAAGCAACGTTAAAGGGTGAAATCGGTCTTTGGACGTACAAATCGATAGTTGTTTTTATAAGAATTAATTTAAAATCAGAGAATTTATCTTTTTTTAAACACAGCACTAGTTTTAAGGTATATTTAGTGTTTGAACTATTAAAATAGGCAGTTATAAGCGTTCTTAGAGGTCTGAAGTACATTACACATCGGAAGGTGCTGAAGAAATCCTTGAGAACATGGAGGTCTTAGCAAGGTTTTCCTTGGTTAGCGGCTTAGAGGTACCTGGGTTTTAGACAAAACCTTCAAAAACACTCCTCCAATGTTCACCAGAAAATAATAGGGGCGTGTTCCTTGTCAGGGTCTCGGGCCAATATAATCAATCAATCATTTATCACTTGGGTTTGTGCAAAATTAAACAATTACTTTGGCTACCAAAAGTCTTCACGTGCCTTTACATTTCTGACATTTTCTCACATTTAGTGTGATAGACCAAAACAAAGTGGTGCAGAACTGTGTTGAATGAAAATAATACACAGTGTGCAAATTAAAAATCTCTTTCTGTATTCAACCCCCTGGTGTACCCCTAAGTAAAATCCATTGCAGCCAATTGCTTTTAGAGGTCATGTATTTAGTAAACAGAGTCCGCCTGTGTGTCAGTAAACGTTTTGGCGTGCATGCAAAATACTGTTTGTGGCAGAAACACATAACACTCCGTATCACCTTCATTACATGGTGGTGGCAGCATCATGGATGGAGCTAAATCCTGGACAATCCTGGAGGAAAACCTGCTGGAGGTAGAGAGATGCAATGGGATGGTGTAGTCAAAGTCCAGATCTAAATGCGCTGAGAATCTGTGGAAAGACTTGAAAGCTGATGTTCGCAGATGGTCTCCATCCAATCTGACCGAACTGGAGATGTTTCAGTCTGTAGATGTTCAAAGCTGGTAGATGGACGCTCCAGAAGAGCTGCATCTGGGCCTGCAGAGAAACGTGGTTCTGATACGGGGGTCCTGAATACAAAATAGCCCACCCTCATTCAGATTTTAAATTACTTCGTTTAATTTAAAGCAATATCCCTTTTTACTCCACTTCACAATTCTGCTTTAATAGCCTACTTTACAGTTGACGTCACAATTTAGCCTTGCAAGTTGCGCTTGGTGCTAAGGTTAGACAAACAAACCGCATTTACCAATTTAAAACAAACATACAGAGAGCGCTTGGACGTCGACGTGAAGACAGAAATTATATGTGAATATTAAGCGCATCTCACAGACAAGCAAATATAAAAAGGAGGAGGTTGTTTTGACGGAGAAAGACGCACCAGGGGCTTTTCTTGATGGCGACCCTGCTAATTATGGATTGCCAGAACTGATGCGGCTCTAATGTCGCGGTCAAAGTAAAAATGTGTCGCTATGAGAGGCTGTTGATAAGATATGGAGATGTATTGCAATAAAAATACAGGTTTATCCTGGAGTGGATGGTGGTAAATGGTTATGAACTGAAAAATAAAAGGACTTGCTAGCCAAACACCTGTTACACCCATTACCGTGACGACGCCTTAAAGCGGCATTGCCACGGTAAATCTAAGTGGCAAAAGGTTAATTTGATGTATAAAATATGTAGTTTGTGTTTTTTGTACCCTGTTATCCAGAATTATTGCGTTTTATACATTTATTCTGGCATTTTCTTTTCTCATTATTTTATTATTTGTTTCTCATAACTTTCTCCGACATCCGATCTGAGTAACTAGAGTCCGATTTGTACAACCCTCAAACGCCGTCTTAGTTCGTTCCCGTTTGAACATCTTTACGAGACTAAACTACAACTTTTGTGACGATCGGAGCGACTCGGACCCAAAGGCACCCATGAAAAAATGTGCACTTGTTTATCTGGGGCTAGCTCCCAGAATGCATTGCGACGTTACGTCTCGAACTGATTTTAATTACTGTGAAAGACGCTATAACTGTTGGTCTATCACATGAAATCACATTAAAATACATAGAAAACTGTTTTGTTACAGTCAATCAGATGTGGTAGAACCGGGCTGACCAACATAGATCAGAGGATTCTGGCCCATTAATGATCCAGGGTTTAGTTATGAAATAACTGAGGAAAAGGTCCAGATTTGTTAATTACTAAAGCTTGCGTTTAAACAGTAGAGATGACAGTTATTCCCTCAGATCAGGCCCTTCGGTTCTGAACACTTGGGTCATTCGGGTTGTTTAACATAGAGCGTCTGATGGCTCCAACATCCAGGCTGTTAAAGCCTCGTTTTCCTCAGGGAGCGTCCGGCCCGCAGAGATTAGAACCAAAGGAAGAGTCGGTGAAGCGCCGTCTTGAAAAGGAAAGGGATAAAGAGATTGTGTCAGTTCTCCTGATTAACGGAGGGAACACAAGGCTGAGGTTTTGTCAGTTTCGATGATTCGCGGAAGAACACAGCCGTGGCTTTTTCAGCACCAGTAACTCTCAGAAAATGAGAGAGGAGGCAGAGAGGGAGGAAGAACAGTGAGAGGACAAAAGGAGGCGATACAAAGAGAGGAGATTTTCTCTTCTCCCTTTTTAGTTGTTGAATAAATATTGACAGTGAAATGAAACATACCCAGATGGATCAGGAGCCTGTAGAGGAATCAGGTGGACAAAAGATGTTTTTACAGTTTCTGGTTCATTAAGAAAAAATGACCACGTTACCATCTCACCCTGTCCCATTGTCAGAACTTGGTCCTTAGTGGCAGCAGTCAGTCTGAGATGGAGAGAATGAGAGTTGGGGTCCCCCAAGGTTGCCCTTTGTCACCGATTCTGCTCGTACCTTTGATGGAGAGGATTTCTAGGCACAGCCAAGGTGATGAGGGGATCGTGTGAAGCGGCACCTCCAAATCCGAGACCATGGTCTTGATCTGGAATCTTGTTCACGAATGAGGAGAAAAATGGAGCGGGAGATCGCTAGGCGTTCTTCGGCCACCACCTTCGGCCACCGCCCATCCCCTCTGTGTGCCCAGTTGATGTGGCTCGGGCATCTGGTCAGGATGCCTCCTGGACGCCTCCCTGGTGAGGAGGAGACCCAGAGGAAGAGCCAGGACAGCCTGGAGGGTCGATGTTTCTCTGCTGGGAACGCCTTGGTATTCCCCTGAAGGAGCTGGACCAAGAGGCTGGGGAGAGGGAAGTTTGCGTCTCTCTGCTCAGCGTGGTGCCCCAGCGACCCAAAATATATATTTTTAAATGTATTCCTTTTTATTTATTTATTTATTTATTTATTTATTTATTTATTTATTTATTTATTTATTTATTTATTTATTTATTTATGTATTTCAAATAAAATAATATATGCCCGAACATATATAACTTAAACACATGAAGGTTCGAAAGGTAGAAGGATGAACTGTAAAATTTCTACCCTTGTTTCGTCTGTTCGCCACCATTGGATGGATGGATGGATGGATGGACGGACTTATGGATTTATGGATGGATGGATGGATACATGGATGGATGGATTGATGGATGGATGGATGGATACATGGATGGATGGATTTATGGATGGATGGATGGATACATGGATGGATGGATTGATGGATGGATGGATCGTTGGATTGATTTATGGATGGTTGGATGGATGGATGGATGGATTGTTGGATTGATTTATGGATGGATGGATGGATGGATGGATGGATGGATGGATGGATGGATGGATTGTTGGATTGATTTATGGATGGTTGGATGGATGGATGGATTGTTGGATTGATTTATGGATGGATGGATGGATGGATGGATGGATGGATGGATGGATGGATGGATGGATGGATGGATGGATGGATGGATTGATTGATTGATGACCCATCTCACAAGAAATATGTTGACTTATTTTTATTCCTACTTTTTTCTCAGAATAATCAGAGTGGACATTTTGGAACCCGTTAACGTTCCATGGGTCCGCGGGCGGGCCCAGCCCATTTTCTAGTTTAAATCCACCGATTTTCTGACTTCTAACTTCTATGAACCTAAACATATTTTATATCATTGGAAAGCTAAGAGTCTTGTGATTCCAATTATGGCTGGCGTTTAAAGGATACAATCATAACTGAAGACACAGTGAGCGCTTTTGCCAACACAAACGTTCTCCTGATGGAGGTATAAAAATATGGAACTCACCACTTTGTAGTCCAATAAACGTGACAAAACCGATCCATTTCAAACAAAAATGGTCTTTTTACATCGTTAAGGGTCAGATTAAAGTCCTCCGATAAAGTGATTAGTCCAGGACAACAGCAAAACCAATAAAAAATGTAAAACAAACACTGAAAATGCGCTCCCGAAATGTCTTTACGGCTTTGTTTCCGATTCCTTTGCTTCCACTTCCGCCTACAAAGGTCACTGAGCATGCCCAGAAGATAAAAAAAGAAAAAAAAATTAAAAAAAATCATCCGGTGTTTTCCTTACGTACGGTAGATCTCCAACCAATGGCGCATGGATGAAAAGTCACGTTATGGTAAGTAACTCGAACCCATCGCGGTCCAGAACTCTGATGATTGACGCATCAAATAGCCAATGTAATGCTGTAAACGCAGATATATAACTTGACCGGGCGGACTTAGTCGCTCCCATAGTATATATATGCGTAAAATGTCTTATTCATGAAGACATTACGCACAGTGCGTACCAGTAACATACTGTTTCAGCCCCGTGTCCAAACAGCCTTTATGATCAAAATACAACATTGAAAGAAGCTGTGGAGCTTTATATGGTAAGATGCAGTTATGATTCTGATGATATTTTTAATTCAGGGAGGACTACGGCATTTACCCAGAAGATGGCGCATCTGGCACACTTTTGACCACCTTTGACCTGTAGTTATAAAAATGTGTGCAGAAAACTCATTTTTTGGTTTATTGCTGTCAAATTTGGTGTGGATGAAGGTAATACTTCACGCTTAGACCCACAGTGTGTTTTAGGTCCCAACCTATTTTTAAAGCCATTTTTACAGCATGTATTTATATAAAATAAATAATCAGACACAAATAAAATTATTTGTCAGTGTATTAAAATTCCTATTGCTTGGTAACAATAGCACTCAGAGATATTAACACAGTTCTGGGATAAATTTTAGAGTGTTTGCTTTCCAAAGAGATCCCAGCCATGTCTCTACTCAAAATGGTTCAAGAACAGCTTTAAGTTAATTTTGGTATGCGTTTTTAAAAAATGTAGGGCGGAAATTGCAGGAATTTTAAGGGGTTGGTTAAGGATTTTTGGGGTTTTAAATAAACTTAAATTTACAAAAAGAGATGAACATAAAACAATTTATTTAATTAGGAATAATCTTAATGTTGGAATCAGGAACCTGAGAGGCTCAGACTGCGATGGGATGGGAGCTGAAGATGAAAACCCATTTTAACCATCAGCTTGCTTCTCTTCGTCTGGTGGAAATCAGCTGAATCAGCGTTTCTCTGATCAGGTGATCAGTCCAGAGGCTGGGGAGGCGTTTAAATCCGCAGATTAGCTGCAGACTCAGGAGGATTACACAGATTACATCTTATTAACACTCAGATTATCTCCACTGTTACAAAGGAATTAGCAGACCCCGTGCGATCCGGAGAATATGAAACCTTTTATTCATGATGGTGTGTTTTCCCGTCGCAGGGAGAGGTCCGTGAACGTGTCGGAGCCGGAGTCGCTGGAGTTGACGGTGTCCAACCTGAAGCCCGAGGAGACCTACAGCTTCAGGGTGGTTGCGTACAACGAGGCGGGGCCTGGGGAGAGCTCCGCCCCCCTCAAGATCGCCACCAAACCCGACCGTAAGATGCTTTTCTTCTCCAGCTTTGTGCATCCAGCTGTACTTCTAGATAAGATGAGGTAGACAACAACTGAAGGTTCATGTTCCAAACATCCATAACTGGTTTTATTTTTTAAAACTTTATTAGTGTTGAAGATCCTGTTTATACCTGTTATTAACATTCTTGCTGATTCACTGTTAACAAGAGACCCAATATTAAAATCTGGTCTATGGTAAAAAAACAAAAACAAATTGTAAATAAAGTGTTTTAAATAAACACATCCTCTATTACAGCAACTTGATGTCTAAAAATGCTAAAGAATCCAACCTTTTAACTTGAGTTCATGTATTCAAAAGCCCATGAAACCGCGGGATCTTCAGCTTGGGAAAGACCAGAGAACATGCCAATCATGCCATGTAGGCAGCATAGAAGCTAAAGCTGCAGGTATCTACGGTCAGAGCAATAATTAAACGTTCTCCGGGATCCAGGTCCTGCAACCTTTGGAGGAGTCCCAAGTCCAACAATCCAGGGACTGAATCATTACATCCGCAAAGGAGGTTATGTTTTCGTTTGTCTGTCTGTTAGTTAGCAACATAACTAAAAAAGTTGTTGGTGGAGTTTGATGAGATTTTCTACGGATGTCTGCAATGGGACCAGGAACAAGTGATTAGGATCTGGAGGTGATCCAGATATCCGTCTGGATCCAGGAATTCTTTAAAGGATTCTTTAGGTAGGACTGTTTTCACCATATGTGCATGTCGCTCCACAATAAATAGCCAGAGTGCTGAGTAAAAAAATAAAAAAAATAAATACAGGATAAAGTCCCAACAGGTTCTATAAGATATCAAATAGGGGACCTTTGGAGTCTTGATAACTGCAAGGGAGTTCATGTATCTCCAAAAACTATGGAGCTAGATCCAGAAGAAAAAACGCCATTCTCTAAAAATGGATTTTAATGAATAACAACTGAACTAACAATTATATCGGTGTGAATCCAGCTGCTAAAGGTAGGTTTTCATGGTCAAGGAATCTATAAATGTTAGAATTAAATCACAAGATTGGTGTTGGGGCGATTCAATTAGCTAAAAACATCTTCAAAGCTCACTGTTCGAGAAATGCAACAAAGATCTGCTTCTTCAGGTCAACAAGCCACCATAGCAAACATTAGATGCCATCTAGTAACAAACTGTCCAGATGGATTTGGTCCTAAAATGTCAAATCCACTGTTAAGTACGGTGGAGGATGTGTGATGCTGTGGGCCCGCTTCTCTGCTAAAGGCCATCGGAGCCTTTTCAGATTCCATGGAAACAGAAACTTGAGAAATATTTAGAGTTTTTGTTTTATAATGTTCTGGTGTCCTCTGGCAGAAAGCTGAAAATGGGTCGCCATGCTAACATCTCAGTATCTGCGGAAGGAAATTTGTACCATAATTCAAATATAAACTCTTTAACAGAAATGCTTTTTCATTTTCACAATACAAATGCCAATTTTGACTCGTAAATATAATGAATAAGAAGTCGTACGAACTGCTTTTTAATTTTCTTTGTCAAAATTGCTCATTCTGTGACTAACGAAAACAATAAAAAAGAGGACATTCCTTTTTCGTTTTCATGGCCGCCACCGCAAAAAAGTGTTCCGTAATTCGGAAGGAGTTGGCAATCCCGAACGGCACAGAAGAGTGATGTCAGCGCTCGCCTTTCTTCTTCTGGGTTGGCAGACGTGTTTTTGTACGAACTGGTGTTGCTGTTAGCCGCCACGGATGTTACCGAGCCAAAGGACGCCGCTTAGATTCACCCGTTTGTGCTGTTCTCTTAACGTAGCAATAAAGTATAAGCGTAAGAGTGTATGAATGTGTGTTAAAAATGTTTCCTCCAGGAATTAGTCGGAATTAGCTGAAAATCGAGGAGCACCAACCTGTGTCTCGCATAAATACCGAGATTAAAGTTATTTATCTGATATCAGCTTTGTATTTTTAGGTAACACACTGCAAAAAACGATTTTCAAGAAAGTGAGACACCCTTGTTTGTGGACATTTTTTCGTATTTTCTAAACATATTGTCTTATTTCAAGAAAGATATTCAAGAAAATATTCACTTGTTCCAATGGCAGATTTTTTTTAGTTTATTACAAGCAAAAATATCTTGTATAATTTATGTTTTACTTTTTTAATTTATTTTTTACTACTTTCTGAAGTAGCCTTTTTTCCAGTGTAATAAAGCAAGCAATATACAAGATATCTTTGCTTGTAATAAGCTAAAAAGAAATCTGCCAATGGAACAAGTGAATATCTTCCTGAAAATTTTTCTTGAAATAAGACAATATATTTAAAAAATACGAAAAAATGTCCACAAACAAGGGATTTTTACATTGTTGTAAATCGTTTTCTGCAGTGCATAGACCACATAACCCAAGAGAAACTGCAGAGTTGAAAATCGCAGTTTCTCTGAAAAAGGAACAGTTCAGCAGGGATTCAACTATTAGACTAGCAGTGCGCCATATAATGCTTCAGGAACCATTTTTAACCCCAGATTTACTTGTGATCACTTTTGAAACAGACAGTAGGACAGAGTAAAATACTGCAACTCATAGTTCAGGTATTAAGTGCAGTAGAGGATGTGTGATGCTGTGGGCCTGTTTCTCTGCTAAAGGCCCCTTTAGCAGAGACTTATCATAGTGCATGGCAACATGAAGTCTTTGAAATATATGGCTGTTTTTTAAATTACAAATCTCTGGTGTCTGGCGGGAAGCTGAAAATGGGTCGTCTTTGGGTACCGACCTGAAACACATGGACAGAACCACGAAGAAAATGGTTCAGTAGACACTAAATGGAGCTCCTTCCATGTCCCAGACCTGAAGATGTGAGAGGATTAATGCCTCTGGATGGAGATACAGTCACAGCTTGTTTCTGATAGTTTAACAGGAAGTTTAGTCAGAAATCAGAAAGGGCTTTTATTGCCAAATGTTGGGCAGGTTTACAACATTAGGAAATTGCTGCGGTACTTTGTGCAAACATACAAGAACAAACAGACAAACACTTAAAAAAATATAATATGCTAAACAGATTGATATATACATGAGTGCAGGTAACGATCGGTGCAAATCAGACAGGTGCAAAAAAACCACAATATGGGTCATGTGACTGAGCGGGTGGTGGGAGCAGTCTTAGGGTTATTGTTCATGAGTCCAACAGCAGAGGGGAAGAAACTGTTCTTATGGCGAGAGGTTCTGGTCCGAATGGACCGGAGCCTCCTGCCTGAGGAGAGCAGGTCAAACAGTCTGTGTCCAGGGTGAGAAGGGTCGGCTGTGATCCGACCTGCACGCCCAAGTGTCCAAGTAACAGCAAGACACATAGTCAGTAGGTTCAGGGCTTAAATCAAACAAACTAATTCAGACTGATGAGAAACTAGGGCTGGAAGATAATTTGATAGCAATATATATCAATCGATAGACGTTGTGGTGCGATAGAAAAAAAAGGGGTCGATAAAAAAGTTCGATGGAAAAAAAAGGTTTTCCCTCATTTTTTCATTATAGCCTATCAGGTAGCCTAATACAACAATCATTACTTACTCCAAACAAATCATTACCGCTGATAGGCAGCTCTGTCAGCCACTCCTCTCCTTTCAAACCACAAAAAGGATGAAATGATTTGAGCTGAAACAGAATTGTTTGATAGTCCCTAAGCGAACCATCGCCGTAACTTCACGTCGGTCAGATGTCACAGCAAGGGAGCAGCGGAGAAAGTTGATCCGGATAAATGTTTCAGTGACTCGGGTAAAGGTTGCATCCCGTTTTGAACCGATCCTCGACGCACTAAAACACTAAACGTAGCAATAATAAACCAAATAAAATACTACGATCAGTTGTCTTAGCAGGACTCTCCTCTCCCGGCTCGCTGCGAATCCGTTACAGAGAGACAGGAAACTTACCCAGGTCGCTGCTAACAACACCTGTGGCTTTTAAAATGTCCCCTCGGTTCTGCCCCCCGGTCCTCAGAAGCAAAAACGCTTTAAAAAACACATCAGGGTTGGATAGGCCAGCCGGCTGAAATGAATTAGAATAAGCTTTATTGACAAACTAAACCAAAGGTTTCAGCCATTAATATTATAAAGTGTCATAAAGTGTTTAAAAGATTAAAAAGCATAAAGATAAGCCTTTAATTTCAATTACTAATAACTAAAAAATATATAATATAATGGTTAATAATATGACTTTTCTTTGTATTTGCCAATGTTACTCAGGTCTCTTTATTTATTTCTGTGTCTTACAAACTTATTTATGATAAAAAGAGGTGTTTGAAAAATGAATTAATTTGATTCTTAGTTCAAATTAGTTCATTGAAGAATAACAAAATGACCGGGGAGGCATATATTTTTTACATTTTGTGATATTTATCGATAATTATCAATATCGATCAATATGACTATTCCCTTTATTGAAATGCTCTTTTTCTATATCGTCCAGCCCTATGAGAAACTAACATTTCCCTGCAGAAACCATGATGAGAATATTCGTCTGTACATTCCCCCACAGTCCAGGTTCCCAGCAGGGTGGAGTCTCTCCGAGCCGTCGCTCTGTCTCCGACCTCCATCCAGGTGAGCTGGGAGCCCCCCAGCCTTCCCAACGGACCGGTCCTGGGCTACCGGCTGCTGTGGACCGAGAGCCCGTCCGGGAAGGAGCAGGTGAGCGGCGGACGGGGGATCTACAGACGGGCGGGGTATTTTTGGCGGCGAGCCCGTCTTAATCTCTGCTCTGCGTCTGTGTTCAGAGCGTGGAGGTGAGCGGACTCAACTACAAGATGGACGGACTGAACAAGTTCACAGAATACACGGTTCGGGTTCTGGCCATCAACCGGTACGGACCGGGGACCGCTACCGAGACGGTCGGCGTGACGACCCACTCAGACGGTGAGCCCTGCACCCACCCATTGTGTCCAAGTCTCAGCAGTTCTGTCTAGATTCCCTAAAACTAATAAATCAAGAGATGCTCTAATGGCTGTATCTCTTTCAGCCATAATAAAGTCAGTTCTGGTTTTAAACATAGATCCACTTCTGCTTTTCAGACCTTTATGCTGCAGAAAAGAATTTATCCTCATTCAAGGCTAAAAGCCTTCCTTTATTCTAACCCATTAAACTATTCTACAAAAGTATCTTTATTGTATGGGGATTTTAAGTCATAACCAACACGAATCATTGTTTGAACATTATTAACTTAACGGACAGAGTTCAGGTAACTAAATCAACCAAGAAGATTCCCATGAGAGCATCTGAGCATCATCTCAGACCTGGACACCGTAGCGTCTCGCTAACTGCGAGCTGACGGCGTAAAGTGATGTCACTCTCACTCCTACCTACATTGCGGTAGCCACTGATTGGTTTGGCGGTGTGCCTTGTGAAGAGGTGTCAGAGAGAATGATGACGCACGGCTTCCAGCGAGAAACTAAAAACATCAAAGTGCGGATTTCGGGCCGTGAAGTGGGGCAGACCGAAGGCACTGGAAGTGCTTTGCAGAAATGGACGGCATTTATGGTGAAAGGCCGGCGAGCAGCGAGAGAGAGAGGTAGTGGGCTAGATACCGGCTAAAGTACCGGCATCTGTAATCGGAAAACGGCGAGTGATGACTGATTTTTACTGGAAGTTCTGCTACGCTGAACCCGCCCATGTCCTCGCTCATAGCCGCCGCGTTCCTGAGATGGCAATGGAAACACAACCAGGCCGTTCTGGACCGAGCTGACGCTAGTGGGATAGGGGCAAGAGAATCTTTCTGACCTCTGATTGCTTGATTGAGTTACTGAGGCTTCGTGTCAACCACCGCTCCATGCTGGGGGATTTCCTCCCGCTGAAGCGATAGTTTGTGGGTCAGGAAACGGTTCGTTCAGAGAGTCTTTCTGATTTCTGATCGCTTCAACTGGAGAAACGTTCCTCGATTTCCAAACTTTGGCTCAAGTGGCGCTTTAATACCCAGTCTCCAGTGTGGCAGAAGTCATCTGTCCGGGGCAGAAAAACCCAAAACCTCATGATAACAATAACATCTGCAGCAATCCCACAATTTGATTACGAACAAGCAGGAGATCATTTCAGCTCCATGTGGAGCAGGAGGACAATGGGAGACTGTGTGTTCAGGCCACAGCAGGTGAACTGTTTGTATTTTAGGTGCAATCGTTTCATTTCATTGTTTATATGTAGTTCTCTGTTCATCTAGCTTGGATTGAATAATATTTAACATGAATAAAAATAAATACTATTGAACATGTCATCATTTAAAAAATTGACGGGTAAAAAGAGATTATGACCGGATAACAAAAATGTCTAGCGCCACCTCTGGTGAGAGCAGCAGTCTCTAGTCTTCCAGGATGGTCCTTTCGTCTGCGACCAAGAGGTTCTTTGGATCTTCCGCAATGGGTCCGTTTTTCTGAGAAGCTTTTAGTTTTACATCATATTCCACAAATCTCAACCATCCCATTGAAGAAAATGTCTCCCTCCTCTTTATGCAAACGTTTTCTATTTTTCTTTATTTTAAAACCTAAAAATAGAAACAAAATTGGTGGTTCATCAAAAATAAGAACATATTTCCTTTACTGGATATTTATGAAAAGGGTCGGGTAACATTAGCGCCTCTAAACGAGTTACATTTAGCTGGACTGGGGGTGAAAATGGATCGTATCCCCTACTCCAGCTTCATTCTAACAATACGGCCAGACAGAGATTTAAAGACGAGTGGCAAAAGCAAATGAGGTGGATTAGCTGTGATTGTGTCATCCAGGACATGTTACTGTGGAATATTGTCTCTGCTGCCTGGATGCTGAGCTGTTAGCATGTCATGCCAGTCACAGTCTTCAGTCAGAAGACTCTTCTGATTTTGTTGCGAGACTGACTGTTACTGAAGATCCTTCCTGCCCACAGCATCACTATCCACGACAAGTCTTTGAGGATACTTGGATGATACGAGTTAGGACAACATTCAGTTTTCGTTTGGGATAAATACAGTTTTATTGATGGAATTTGAACTGAGCGGTCGGTAGGACTTGAGAAAGCAATATCTAAATTCCAGCTTCCCAGAAAGAAGAACTATTCCCACGGCATGATGTTGCCACCGCCATGTTTCACCATGGGGTCTGTTTTCCTCCACATGTCACATTTGAAAAAAGATCAGTTTTAGTCTCAACTGACCAGAGGAGACAACTAAAGGTTTCAACTCCATTTATTTCTGGGTGTCAGAGTAAAGTTGGCTGAATTCAGTTGAATGCCTTTACTTTTCAGATTTTCCTTCCACTTGACATTCTGCAAAGACCTCTCAACAAACACCTCAAAGAGTTTTACTTGGAAGGTGACAAAATGTGGAAAAGTTTAAATTATAAAAAGCTCTGTGAGAGGCCGACTGGATTGTACTGCTCCCGGTTACCAAACAGGAGCTGAGTAATTGGACCAGGTGCAGCTTATTACCTGGCTCTGTGTGTGTTTGTGAGGGAGGCGCGGCGTGGCGAGCAGCAGCGGGAGCCTCTTTAGCTCCTCTCACAGCCCTCCCTGCTGTCAGGAGTTTCATTAGGGGACTTGGGGGTCTTTAATTAAGCCGGAGAGGAGAGGCAGCGGCTTCATTTTAGCCCCTCAGCCTGACACATTAATGGAGTCCACACACTCTCCCTCCCTCCTTCCTTCCCACACAAACACACACAGAGTTGAGTCTGATGTTTGCCCGAGCAGAGAGGAACAAGAGGAACCCTGGGGCTCGTCGACGGAGGGCCAAACTTATAAAACGTCTCAGAATCTAAATAAATCAAACATTTAGAGAGACGACACAAACCCGAACCAGAAAACTAAATGTATACAGATTAATATTTATTCATGTAGAGGAACTAGAAGTGCTTCCACCGTCTTACTCACCACCGCCATCTGGTGGACGGTGTTTACAGAGACGTCCTTGGGCTGAGGTTATCATTACTTGATTAATCGGTACCGTGAGTTTTTCTGTGACATTGTTGTTGTATTTTTATATCCATTTTTGTTTTTGTGTGATGTGGTTGTGTAGTTCTTAGTTCACAATGTTTGGTTTGTTTTGTCGATGTTCCTTTTTCGTTTTTTTTTGTTTTTTCCCCTCTCTCTGCCGTCCTGTGGGTATGGAGGCAGACTTCGATGTTTTCCTGTGTTTTCTTTGTTCCCCTTCCTCTCTTGTATTTTCAACTCACCCTCTTCTTCATCTTCTTTCTTTCTTCCCCTTAATTTTCCGTCTCCGTGTCCAAAACATCAGAAAATAAAACCCACAGCAATTCATAATAAAGATCTCTCACACATATGTATCAAGTAAAGTACAATAGGAAAAGCTGTACTGCTCCGCTTGTGAAAGTAAATCTGTTGGGCTTCTACTTGGTACTCAGACACCAATTCTGAGCTCCACACTGCCAGACAGGACACATAAAAAAAGAAAGAAAAAAAGAACAAGTTGACAGATTGGTGAACAATATATAATCTATAGTGTACATAGAAAATGTTTCAGATCTTTGAGTTCGGCTCATGAAAAATGGGATTAAAACAAACGTGTTGCGTTTGTATTTTTTTGTTCGGTGTTTTTTTGCCTGGTGGCATGTAGCATAGCTAGTTAGCATGTAGCATAGCTAACTAGCTAACTAGCATGTCAGCATGGACATCTGCAGTGTTTTGAAAAGTAATCACCGCCTAAACCTACTAAGCGGGTGGTGTTCCTCCGTCTGCAGCAGCAGCAGCTGATAACTGAGTCTCTAACATCACTGAGGATGACCTTTGACCCCGCTCTACTTTACTGGATTGAATTAATTCAGACACATTGTCTGTAAGGATTGTCGAGCAGGAACAACCTGTTGAAGAGTCTCAATCATATTTAAGTCCAGACTTTGACTAGGCCACTGGTTCTTTTGGGAATCATTCAGAGGTGGACCTGCTGCTGAGCTTTGGATCATCGTCCCGTTTCATAAACCCAACGAGCTTCTCCTCACCACCTGATGGTCGGATCAAATCAACCCCAGACCATCATGCTACCTCCACCGTGTCTGACTGTAGGTTTGATGTTCCGGTTCTGTTAGTTCTGCCGCCGGGTGTAACGGTACCAGAACCTTCCAGAAAGGTCCACTTCTGTCTCCTCAGTCTTGAGAATCATCTGATAAAAGTGAGACGGGTCTTTGTGTTCTTGTTGGGTCAGCAGTGGTTCTGGTCTTGGAACTCTCCCATGGAGGCCATTTCTGCCCAGCCTCCTATGACCTCTGACCTTATCTGAGGCAGTGAGGCCTGCAGAGCTTCGGATGTTCTTCTGGACCTCCTGGATGAATCGTTGATGAGCTCCTGGAGTAATTCTGGCAGGTCGCCGTCTCCTTGGAAAGTTCTCCACTGTTCCAGGTGTTCTCCAGGTGTGGATCATGGTTCTTCTAACTGAGGTTCTCTGGTTCTGGAACCCTTTCTTCAAATGTCAGGGAGGTTCTGTTGAAAATGATCAGGTCTGAGTGTTGATGGTGAAGCTAAGCCATAAAATGTGGTTATTTAATGGTTTATTACAGATTTTTGATGATGATCTGAAACATTTAAAGGACAAAAAAAGTAAATCTCTGAGAGGTTGAATACTTCTTTACAGCGCTGTGGTTTCCCGCCTGCAGCAGGGCAACGATTCTAATCACAGCAGCTAACCTTTAACAGAATGGCCTAGTCCAAGTCAAGATCTCAATGCGACTGGTGTGGCCCTAACATCTTCAGAACCGGGTTGAGACCAGACGTCGTGATTTATAAAAACGCTGGGATTAAAGGAGGCCTGATCACACCGAGCAGCTGATGCCCCGTCAGTATTCTCCAACAGTGAGACAATCCCAGGCAGGCCCGGTTTTATGTTCAGATTCTCTTTCTTCCATCAGTCAGAACCAGATAACAGCCTCCAGTCATCACATCGTCCCGAACGCTCAGCCGCTGACAGCCGCTCAGAGCTGTCATTAATAAACTACCACAGAAGAAGAGTTGGGGGATGGGTGGTGGTGGTGGGGGGATGTCTGTCTCTCTGCAGTCGGCCCATAAACACGATGAGTAATACCCGACACACTGAAGCGTTTTGTGGATCTACCATCTGGGCCGCCACGATAACTGTGACTCGTGGGCTAATTGAATCCTCAATAAAACCCAGAAACAGAGGCGGTAAGCAGCTGAACGAGCCGATAAGCTGCAGATACTCCATCAGGCATCTGATTGGACAGCTCGCTAAAGACGAGACTCTCTGTTTGTTAATGTGAACATCGCATCCGGCCGGACAAAAGCATAAATCTGTCCAACCGTCCTCCAGCTTCCGACCGTCCGGAAACGAGCCGCGGCGCTGGTTCTGTCTGTCGCAGCTTCTCTGAGGCTGAACGGCGCCGCGGCATCAGTCCCTCTGCTTCTTGTCTGAGCTGAAGTCGTCAGGAGGTCTTATTGACGGCAGACAGAGTCGGCTGTTACCTGACACAGATGCAACAACCCCCGACCCTGAATGGTACATAAAAATAAAAAAACTAACTCCCAGGGGAGTTCATGTGTCAGGGGGACGACGCCGCAAACCGCTGCAGAGAACAAACCCACAGTCTGATCTGGTTTAGGAGCAAATCTGCTGTTTTGGTTCATTTTAAGGAGCTTCTTTTGTTTTGTTTTTTCTTTTGCAAATGAAACGGCACTGCTAGATGTCGCATGCTGGCTAAATTTCATCTGCAGTCTGGAGCAGCATCAGCTTCCAAAACACAGAATGCTTTACAAAAAAAACTGGAAAACGGAGAATTGAGCAGAGGGGTGGATGAGCATTATAGTCAAGAAAGAGGCGACTGAACTGCTGATCGTAAAACCTGATTTAGTTTGCACTACTGCTGTGTTGAAAAAGAAATCCAAAAATTTAATTGTTTAACATTGTTTGCCCTTTTTTACAGCCAAAATACGAAGGAAAAGTCCAGACGGCCATTTTAAGGTGGAGAACTGTTACCCACCCAGTGTTGCGTCATTGCTTTACAGCCATATAATTAAGGTAGCAGTAAAAAAAAAAAAAAGTTTTTAAATGCACTGACCCGTATCGGTATCCTATTGGAACGGATTGGATTGGATCGTGAATTTAAATCGATACCCAGCTCCAGTTTGACTGTGGGATGAAGCCGGAGTACCCGGAGAGAACCCACGCATGCGCAGGGAGATTGCTCAGAGGCACCCCAGCCCTCTGATGCAATCAGACGTACAGAAATATAAAGTTATGGGGAAAGAATAACCTGAAAAAGTGAGTAAAAATAAATGGCGCCACTACAAAATAAACTCAGGCAGGAGAAAAACACACTTCCACATCAATCGTAAAGTTCCTGAACTCTACTTGAAGTAGTTATTGCGTTTACATTAAAACACTGCAAAGTAACGCCTGTGACAAAATGCCCTGTTTACTGTATGTTGATTTAACCTCAGAATGGTACAGCAGGGCAGTTCAACATTGACTCCAGGTCTGTTTCTAGTGCATTCTTGGTAAAAACCTGCTTTAATTTTATTCAGTAAAGTGTGAAAAAGAGACAGGAATTTTTCTCAAGGTAGAAATGCATCGATATGAAGATTCAGGCCGATATTAATATTTCTGTTATGGCCAAAACCCAATATTTCCAATTATTATGTGTAAAGTGGATTCAAGGTTCAGTATTTGTGGATTTTTCTGTGGGATGAAACTCCAAATTATTCATAGAGAATTCCCCTTTTTGCAGGTTATTTTCTTAACGTGTATCTAAAATATTCCATAAAAATACCTCGGTGCAACTTTACTTGACACGCTATTTGCCATTTGCAAAGCAGCCAATCTAGCAGCTGCGTTTATGTTACTTGGTACTGATAAGGAGATAAGGAAAGCTGTAGATGTTAGCTTCAGTGGTAGCGCTTTCCACTGTTCGCATTAATGCATATTAAGGTATATTTGGTGTAAATAGGCAGTTATTCAATTTTAAAAATACTTTATCCCAAAGGAAAATTAAATGTTGTCGTAACTCGTATCACATATCTTCAAAAGTCGCTGTGGATGGTGATGCTCCAGTAGCAGTCAGTCTCACAATGACTCTAAAAAGGCCTCTGACTTAAGACTGTTGCTGAATGACAGTCTCATGACCATCATGACACACTAACAGATCAATTATCTGAGCAGCAGAGATGATATTCCACAGTACCTCGTCCTGGTTGACTACATCAGTTTCTGTCAAGCTCTGCTGATCCACCTCATTTGCTGTTGCCACTTATCTTTAAATCTCTGTCTGGCCGTACTGTCAGAAAGTGTTTTTAGAGGAGGTCTCGAGTACTTTTGGATCTTGGGTATTTTGCGGCCGGCTGTGGTCCCTAACCTCGTAACCTTACTTTTACTTTACGGACCGATATAGCAGATTTTTCTGCTCAAGTAGAAGTAGGGAGTACGATTCCCAGAAGTATGTTTTTGTCAAAGTTGCTCAACTAAATGTAAGTAGTTACTCCCCACCTCTGGAAACAAATCTCGAAACTTTTGTGAGGGAGAGATTATCTAGAAAAAAGCACATTTTGTCTCATCTTTCCTCGACTAAATCATCTGATGATGTGTTTTGGTGCTTGTGTCTCTGCAGTGCCCAGCGCTCCTCCTCAGAACATCAGCTTAGAGGTCGTCCTGTCCAGGGTAAGTCCAGACGCCTCTCCTACGTACCGACTGATCTTCATTATTCCATCGGCTATCCAGTACAGGTGAAACGCCAACAGCATGATGCCGCCACTGCCATGCTGGACAGCCGATCCTGTCTTCTTAGGTCTGATATAATCCAAAATGGTGCTAAAAGGCTCAGGTGTTCAACTAAATCTTTGAATATCGCAGCTGGAAGTTTCTCTCTGGTAGCTTGAGATGGATTTGTTCATTGGAAGTCAATGAGGACCCCCCCCCCCCAAAAAAAAAAAGAGGATTATGGATTTGCATAAGTTGGAAAAGTCATTTCGAGACTGCTGCACGTTCCAGAAGTCTGGAGAAATACCCAAGCTGTCCTCCTCAGGACCAACTCAGGAACCACTGAGGCCTAATTAAACCTTCCAGTAATGGAAGAAATAAGGCTGAACATCATTTCACAAACATATCTCAGTTTGTTTTTGAAAACCAGCAATTGTTTGCTAAGATCGGTAGGTAAAACTTTTGCATACTAGCCACCAGCGCTAGCGCTGACGGCTCATCTGAGACCTGTCAATCACAAAGGACACGCCCCTTATTAGTCATAATTTATAGCTTAAATTACATCAAACGGATGACTTTAAACATGTTTAGTTCTGCTGTGAATTTGCCATTTTTAACATGAGAGTTAAGAAGAAGAAGTAATCAATCCGGGGATCAAACCAAACACAACATGGTCCAAATTCAAACATGGCTGACGATGGTGTACCGGGTGGAGCTACCAGTTCCACTGAAGCTTCACAGGTAAGATCAAAAACGTGTTTATCCAGTATTTATTTATATATTAAAGAAAAAAAATACTATTACTTCTTCTTCTTCTGTTGGTTTTGTATGGCGGTTGGCAATCAACGTAAGTGTGCATTACCGCCACCTACTGGTGGAATGATTACTTCCACATGTGACGTAATTTCAACACTTTTCAACTCATACCCACAAACTTGAATTCGTGTCCACAGAGAAGAGAAGACTTTGTAGTCTATAAAATTAGTGTTGTATTCAAAAGACTTTGACAATTTCTCAGACTCACGTATGTGAGAGCAGAGTTTTGTGTACAAGACTTTTATTGACAAATAAATACGAATACAAATGTTAAAAATCATGCACACACCTTTTTGACCACTATCTTATTCGATAGGAGTCAATGGGAACTTGCTCCTTTCTGGAGCCAGCCCCTAGTGGATGAGTGGGGGAACTGCAGCTTTTTTCACTTCGCACTGGCTTCACATTTGGCCGGCGGAGTTTGCCCCTTGGCTGCAACTCGTTAAAATACATTTTTCCCGATCATTAGAGGGCCTGTATGTATATATTTGAGTCCTTCCATGATGAGTGAATGTTGGACTTGGAGTCATTCAGCAGACGGATCCGAGTCTCTGTACGGGTCGGTTCGTTCTTCCGGGTCTCGTTAGCTTCCAGGATGTTAACCGTGCCGCTGTCATCAATCAGCGCTTTTCTCTCCAGTGATCTGGCCTCGTTTTTTTCCTGATTGATGCGCTTCAATTCCTCTCGTTTTTTTTCCCTGCGTTTCCTCGGCTCGGTTGCTTTATGCTTCATTCCTTCATGCGATTTGCGCAACAAAAACAAAAGACGTTGTCGCTTCATGCTCTGATTCACTCTGTGGACAGTAATGGCATTTTCCATCAGGACAAAACAAACGGAGAATCAGACAGCTGGGTCAGAGTTCCTCAGGCGGACGTCTTCCTGCAGGTTTTGGGTCTATTTTGCAAGGCAGATGTTTGCAAACCTTGTGTTCCTGGTCGGGGGGTGAAATGTCAGGTCAGTATGCTGGTTTTGTGCAGAAACAACTGCAGGCAGAGACCTTGTTGGAGGGAGAAGTTTAGCTGAAAGTTTAACAGGCCCATTAGGAGAAATCAAGCCTCTTTAATCAAGCCTTTTTTTCCAGAGAGCAGCTGCGGAGGAGATGATGAATGTTTGCAGAGACTACCACAGCAGCTCATAATTTATGCCCATAAAGAGGAGACTCGGTCTGTCTGCAGAGAGCTGACCTCATTTAGTTTCCGTCTGCTTGTCTTTTCTTCTTATTTCACATGGTTGATATATTTCTCTTAGCCAATCGTCTGGAACCGTCAGAATCGCTCCGTGGGTAAAAGTTTCATTAAACCAGGAGAGGAACCAGAATACAAACCGGGATGGAGCCGCAGGTGGCGGTTCTGCTTCTAAGCATCAAATTCAACCTCTGACGGGTCTCTCCACTCTGACCTCTGACCTTTTATGCAGCTGGACGTTGTTGTTTTTACGTGTTGGCTGCCAAAACCTTACAGAAAAAGTTGCTCCATCACAGAAGAACCAACGAAGAAGAGGTGAAAAACCACCTGGCTAATTAAAATGTTGACCGTTTATTGGCGCCGCTGAGTCCAACCAATCTCTGCCCCTTACATCCAATATCCCGTTGTGTCTGTCGTGATCTCCTGACCGTAGATGAGGGTTTGAACGAGGGATGTGTATCAGCAAGAATCAGGTGAAACGATATGTATCACAATACAGGGGAAGACGATACGATATATCGCGATACTATGAGTAAGACGATATATTGTGATTTTAAAACTGAATTGAACTGCAGTTTTATTACTAGATCTAGTTGATCCACTGGAACGAAGGTGAAAACAGCCACAAACTACCAGTTATACTTTTAATTTTACTACAAAAATGACTGTCATCATTAATGTTTCCATTCAAAAAAAATAAATATAAATGTTTTTTTTTATATTGACACAATATCTGGAAATAAAATATTGCGATATATCGGTGTTTTGATATTTTCGTACATCCCTAGAATCGATTGTCCAAACAGCAACGTCTCAACCAGAAAAACGTCGAATTAAAGTCTAGAAAGGAACCAACACGCTGGCATCATGAGCCGCGGCATTCTAGACGTAATAAATTAATAATTTGAAATTATATTCTTGATACAAAGCATGAGAAAAGAGCACCAGTCAGAGCTGCTCATTGATTCTGTTATTTATGCCGTTGTGTTTTATTTTTTATTTTTTGATGATGCAGCGGCGCTCCTTTAGCAGTTGCCGCCCAGGGCGACCGCCTTTGGGTGCCGACTGCACAGGGAAGCATCGCCACCAATCAGTTTGTTTTTAATTAATGGGATTTCTTTTAATTTTTCTCTCAGGGCGATTTCTCATGGTTTATTGCTGCTGAATATTATCCGTTTAACTAAACGATGTCAAAGGACCATAATGAGGTGACGAGATTCTTCTAAATAACCTTATTTCGTAACGAGAGGAGAGGCAGCAGGAGGCTGCATGTTTCTCTTGGTTCTTTCGATCATTTCTTTGTCTCGGAAATCCTCATTTTCCCCATAAAACTAAACCAAACCACAAAGGAAGTAAAACCCTCTACAGACGATCTGGAGTCAGCCTGGGGAACGGAGAACCCGCTGTTCTGTATGTTCTGCCTCCCGTTGGAGCGATCTGTTTCTGTTGCTCTGCGGTCTGACAGGGTGAGAGACAAGTAGGTCATCTCTGGCACTACAGTTGTTCTGGTGATCAAAGCTGGGCCCGGGCGGATCAGAACTCTGCAGGAGTCCAGCCATAAGGGGCCGACTGGTTTCTCCTCACTTTATTCTTACTCTGAGAGGAGAAATGAGTCTGGGAATTAAAATCTCTCGGTGAATCTCCCATTTAGACAGAAAATAAGCTGCATGTCATTTCATGTTACTTATAGTTCAAGTTTCTGTTTATTATAAGAAATTATCATCAGCATCTATGATGGAGTGAGACCCAGAGGTTCATACCAGTTTTGGGTCAGCTGTGCCTAAACAAGTCTTTTTGTTCCTCGTTCGGTACACGGACTCCACAAGGTCCAAAAAAACCTGGACCCTGAAGGGTTTTACAGATGATGAGATCTGCATCAAACGGATCAGACAGTCGAGCAGGAGTGGAACCGTAACTCGTCTCTTAGGCAGACGGATCAAGCACCGAGCGGTTTAGAGTGAGAGCTGACCATGACGAGGGCCACCATAAAGGCTCTTAACTATGGTAAAAGGCAAATGTATTTGTTAAGCACACTTTCAGGTGCTAAAAAAAATACTACAGTAATGACATTTCAGCTGTTAATGATCAATGACTCAAAGGCAGCTCTAAACAGACACGTTTTTAGCCTTGATTTAAAAGAACTCAGAGTTTCAGCAGCTCTGCAGTTTTCTGGAAGTTTGTTCCAGATTAGAGGAGCATAGAAACTGAAAGCTGCTTCTCCATGTTTGGTTCTGATTCTAGGGATGCTGAGTCGACTGGAATTAGAGGACCTGATTGGTCTGGGGGGGGGGGGGGGGGGGGGGTTGGTATAGTAACAGTAGATCTTCATCATACTTTGGTGCTAAGCCATTCAATGATTTATAAACTAGTAAAAGTATTTAGAAATCTATTCTCTGAGCTACAGGGAGCCAGTGTAAGGTCTTTAGAACTGGGGGGATGTTCTCTACTTTCCTGGTTCTAGTGAGGAACACGAGCAGCAGCGTTCTGGATCAGCTGCAGCTGTCTGACTGACTTTTTAGGCAGACCTGTGAAGACGCTGTTGCAGTAATCAATCCAACTAAAGATAAACGCATGGATGAGTTTTTCTAGGTCGTGTTGCAAAATCAGTCCTTTAATCCTAGAAATGTTCTTCAGGTGATAGAACGCTGACCTTGTTATTGCCTTTATGTGACCCTGGAGGTTCAGGTCTGAGTCCATTACTACACCTAGATTTCAGGCCTGATCAGTAGTTTCTAGCTGGATTAACTGAAGCTGTATGCTGACTGGTGATCGTTCCTCTTTAGGTCCAAAAGTAATTACTTCTGTTTTGTTTCTGTTCAGCTGGAGGAAGTTACGACACATCCATCCCTTGATTTGCTCGATGCATTTACTTAGGGTTTGGATGAGTTCAAAGTCACCTGGTGACATCGTAATGTAGAGCTGAGTATCATCTGCATAGTTATGGTGGCAAATGTTATTGGTTATAATATGGGCTAGCGGGAGCATGTAGATAATAAATTATAAGAAAAGCAAATTAAACAGGGTCAGCATGACCGCAAACAAAGCCTCAACAACCAAAGTATTATTTAGGTTTAGATGTTGTTTGGTCATTACAGTAGACCCTTGCCTATTCATGGATTTTTCGGTGAACTTCAAATTATCCACGCATTTTTTCGTAGAGCTTATCGAACATTTTTTAAAGAAAAAGCTACTTGGGAAGCTGGAATACCTGGACACAACGCTACTTGACAAGCTATTGGCTGGTATTTGCAAAGCGGGCAATCCAGGAGCAACATTCAGTTTCCTTGGTTCTGATTGGCTGAACCCCCAACAGCGGGGACTAAGAAACCTCTGGATATTAGCTTTTACGGTAGCGCCGTAAGACGGCTTCCATTCTACTCTATTTTACTTTTCCTTCCATAAAGAAATTGTCTGTACATGCACATACATGTACCTTCTGTTCCTTTTATCCTTTATTTATTCTCTTTTTTTCCTTTCTATATTTGTACTTAGACATTTGTACTTAATGTCTGTTTGCTCTGAGCTCTTGAAACCGAATTCATTGGACACAATCTTGACCAATAACGCTGATTCTGAGTCGTTAACAGACCTCCCAACGTTGGCAGCCACTGGTTGAAGACGTTCCCCAGGGGTGGTGGCCCTCGGTTGTAGGTTTGGTTGCAGCGTGCAGAAAATCATTGACAGCGACGGTGGAAAGTTACCACACTAGAACTGAGTTACACTCAAGAGTTAACAAGAAAAAGCTGGGCTGAGAAAGCATTTAAAGGAATCATAGAGCATCTCAACCAAAGTTACATGAATGACGCCTCAGTGCTTTGTAACAGATGATGTCTTTAATGTGGATTCAGAAGCCCATGAAGTCAAACGGTTTGCTGACTTATTACCCCACAAAAATAAAGGATCCCGACGGTGGGAACAGGTTGAAATCCAACCTGCAGCTGTAATCATTTCTGCCCGGTCTTGTGTTCTCCGAGCCGCTGCAGCATCCAGCAGATCGCTCTTCAGCTGTCACACAATCTTCGTCATGCAGTGCAGCTGTGCGTCTCTGTTTGTGTATGTGGGTCCTGCCTGAATCGGTTTCTCTGCGAGTCGATGCTGGGGGAAGAAAAAGCAAAAGAAAAAAAAAAAAAGCTTCTCGCTCTTGTCAAGTTTGTTACTGTCAGACCAACTTTTTGAGACAAATGTGACATTTCCTCAACTTTCCTGCAGTCTGGAGTGCCACTGTGAGGATGTGTGTGCATGTGTGTGTGTGTTCTTGTTTAGCTATCCTATTTAGGACCTTCTCTGGCATATTCGCTAACCTTCTGAAGACCGATGGACATTATAGGGACCAAAGCCTGGTCCTAATATGGTGGACCCCCTTTTTTGGGGTTAGGGGTTAGGTTTAGAGGTATGGTGTGAATTATGTTTTGGTTAAGGTTAGGGTTAGGAATAAACTGGTAATGGTTAGGGTAAGGGTTTGGGTTAGGCATAAATGTAGCTATTAAAATGAATGGAAGTCAATATAAAGTCCTAATATGGGTAGCAATACGGACTTGCGTGTGTGTGTTGTTTAATGCTCGGTTGAACATACAGCAGAGGAATATACAATATGTTGGAGAGATGTGGGGATTTCACCCAGGATTCCCTGGAGAGCCGAGTTAAGGTCACTGCGGCTGTTGGAGTCTGCTTCATGAACTGCTTATAGTAGCGGTAGTGATACACAACAAAATATTGTCGTAAAATGTTTACACATATATATGGCAAGTTTATTTGTATAGCACACTTTCAACAACAAGGTAATTCGAGGTGCTTTACATGTTTAAGAAATAAAGTAAAAACCGTAATAACACAAACAGAGCATACGATACGTTAAAACATTACTCAAAAGCAGACATGAATTTAGGATAAGGTAAAAAAAACCAGCATGAAACACACACAAAATATATAAATTAAAGCATTTCTCAAAGGCAGCTCTAAACAGATCCGTTTTTAGTTGTGATTTAAAAGATCTCAGTGTTTCAGCAGCTTTGCAGTTTTCTGGAAGTTTGTTCCAGATTAGAGGAGCATAGAAACTGAAAGCTGCTTCTCCATGTTTGGTTCTGATTCTAGGGATGTTGAGTAGACTGCAATTAGAGGACCTGAGTGGTCCGGGGGAGGGGGTTGGTATAGTAACAGTAGATCTTCAACATACTTTGGTGCTAAGCCATTCAATGATTTATAAACTAGTAAAAGTATTTAGAAGTCTATTCTCTGAGCTACAGGGAGCCAGTGTAAGGACTTTAGAACTGGGGTGATGTGCTCTACTTTCCTGGTTCTAGTGAGGAACACGAGCAGCAGCGTTCTGGATCAGCTGCAGCTGTCTGATTGACTTTTTAGGCAGACCTGTGAAGACGCTGTTGCAGTAATCAATCCGACTAAAGATAAACGCATGGATGAGTTTTTCTAGGTCCTGTTGCAACATCAGTCGTTTAATCCTAGAGATGTTCTTCAGGTGATAGAAGGCTGACCTTGTTATTGACCTTTATGTGACCCTGGAGGTTCAGGTCTGAGTCCATTACTACACCTAGATTTCAGGCCTGATCAGTAGTGTTTAGCTGGATTAACTGAAGATGTGTGCTGACTCTTGATCGTTCCTCTTTAGGTCCAAAAGTAATTACTTCTGTTTTGTATACATATATAGTTGGCCTCAGGTTTCATCTTTCTAACACCTGCTCTGCAACCCTGACTGGACTCCCCAGGTGGGTTTTTTAGCAATTGACACCTTAGGACATTTGAACAAATCAACTCTCAGGACATTTGTTTCTTTGAGACATGTTTGGATCAGCATCAGGCAGCAACGACACAAACACTGAACTGAATAGAGAGTAGGTTCAGTGACTCGTGTCCTATTTTCTCCATTGGCGACCTTAACTGCCCTATTGGTGATCTTAACAGACTTAATAGTGACCGTAATTACCTTTTAAGTAACCTTCTAAACCATATACGTGACCTTACCTACCCTAACCTTAACAGTCCTAATAGTGATTTTAATGACCCTATTGGTGACCATAACAGCCATAATAGTGAACTTAATGACTTTTAAAGTGACCTTATAAAACATACAGGTGACCCTACCAGACCTAATAGTGACCTAATGGCCCTAAAAGTTATCTTAATGACCCTAATAGGGATCTTAATGATCCTATAAGTATCCTCAATGACCTTATGCATAACATTAACAACCCTATCTGTGACCTTAACAGCCCTACTAGTGATTTTAATGACCCTATGAGTGACCTTAATTGGCATATTGATGATTTTAACTGCCCTTTTGGTGACCCTAACAGCTGTAAAAGTTATCTTAATGACCCTTTAAGTGACCTTTTATGCCATATTAGTGACCTTAACGAGCCTAATGCTGACCTTATTTACCATATAAGGGACCTTAATGGCCCTAGTGGTGACCCTAATTGCTTTATCAGTGACCTTAATCCTTAAGGATTCTACCAATTGGGAGCATATATATGGTGAAAAGAATTGGTCCAAGCACAGAACCCTCTGGAACTCCACAAGTAACCCTTGAGAGTGAAGAAGATTTATCATTTAGATGAACAAACTGGAATCTATCAGACAAATATGATTTAAACCAGCCTAGTGCTGTTCCTTTGATCCCTGCAACATGTTCAAGCCTTTCTAAGAGAATATTATGATCGAATGTGTCAAAAGCAGCACTGAGATCTAACAAAACCAGAACAGACACCAGTCCATTATCTGAGGCCATGAGAATGTCATTAGTAACCTTCACCAGTGCTGTTTCAGTGCTATGATGAGCTCTAAAACCTGACTGAAACTCTTCAAACAGCTCGTTACTGTTTAGATGCTCACAGACTTGATTAGCAACAATTTTCTCAAGGACTTTGGATAAGAAAGGAAGGTTAGATATAGGTCTGTAATTCACTAAGTCATCTTGATCAAGGGAAGGTTTCTTGAGGTTTAATTACAGCTATTTTAAATTCCTGTGGTACGTATCCGTTTACTAAGGATAGATTCATCATATCCAAAATGGGGCCAGGAACCAAATGGAACACTTCCTTAAATAATTTGGTTGGAATTGGGTCCAACATACAAGTTGAAGGTTTAGATGAGGCTAATATTTTTTTTATCATTCTGAAAGCTCGACTGAATCAAAACAGCCTAAGCACAAATGAGGTTCTACAGTTCTTTCCGATGCTGCCTCCTTTACTGAGGAAGAAGTAATCATGTTTGGGAGGATGCCAATGATTTTATTTTTAATAGAATTAATTTTATTTATGAAGAATCCCATAAAATCATCACTGCTAAGAGCTGGGGGAATAGTTGGCTCAACAGAGCTATGACTCTGTGTAAGTTTGGCAACTGTACTAAAAAGAAACCTAGGATTGTTTTTATTCGCCTCTATTAATGATGGAAAATATGCTGTTCTAGCTTGTCGAAGGGTCTTTTTATACAGCAGTAGACTGTTATTCCAGTTTAATAAGAATCCTCTAGATGTGTAGAGCGCCATTTTCTCTCCAACTTCCTAGTATTCTGCTTTAAAGTACGCAACTCTGCGTTCAGTGGCGTCGTCAGCCGATTTTCCCGGGGCTTCAGCCCCGGATGTTTTAAGTCTGTTTCACTCACCAGCAACAGGCTCACCGCTCCCTCAATCACTCACAACAGGCCGGCTTTGCTCCACTCTGATCAGCGCTGCCACTGACTTGACTCGGTGTCAGGTTACAGTCAGTTATGGCAAGCCATCCGTATCAAACATAAGGCGTGTATTTAAACCTTATTCAGGTATTAAAGTCCATGGTGCATGTTAACGCCTTGCCATACCATGGCTCAGTATATCGCTACCTTGAGCACACGGCCCCTCCCCTCTCCTAACGAGGCCGCTCTGTACAGACGCTTGCGCAGAAAACTGCACAGCGCCAAACCAGGACATATTTCGACTAGCAACATTTCTAAGACAAACTGTAAATGTCTGTTTTTTGTTTATTAATATAGGGCTGTTTAGTTCCGAGTATTGTCCAGTAAACAGTGACAAGCTGCACTTCCAGATTAGACCAGAAAATCAAGGGCTAAGCAGATGTGTTTTGTGAATAATTTTATGGTGTATTGGCACTGTTAGATTCTAAATGAATTTTGAAGTAAAATAAAAGTAAAACACCCGTCGAGGCTCTCATAATTTCTTCCTGGGTGACGGCTACACTAACAGAAATCAATAGATCATAGAAAAATTACGAAAAAAATGTTGTTACTCCTTAGCTTTTTCTAGAGAGAGGCCAAGAATTTAAAATGAAGTGATTCACAAAGGCAAACTCTGCCTTATGCATCATTTTCTTTAGCTGTCCTGTTGGTAGCAAACTAGTTCTCCTTAGTAAGCACATCGACTAGAGAACGTAGTGAAAGAATTACTAATACAAAAGCAACAAAATAACTTTTTAATTAAAATTGATAAATATCATTGCTTACTTGATTTGGGAAATCCTAATACAGCAATGTTGACTATAAAATTGGATTTATTTTTGTTCTTTTCTATTTATTTTCATATATATATATATATGTATATTCATATATATTTCTTCAACTCACGTTCCTCCTGCAGACAGTTTTCCCCATTTGATAACTGCTGCTTTAGACAGGAAGGCTGAACGCTTCCATTGTTGTTGAACTTGTTGATTTGGTTTTATTGTCCACTTGTTTGTATTACATTATTGTATTACTATATGTGCGAATTGTTTTCTGTTGGTTTGTTGCACATTTTGAGTTGATTGAATAATTTTGTAGAAGGAAGCAAAGATGAGCTGCAGACAGAGAAGGAGCCAGCAGCAGCAGAGCTGTTCCAATCAAACATGGACATTTGTCCCAGTTATTAAAGTAGAATTTTTTAATGCTAGAGATCGCTAACCAAGTAAACACTTTTGTAACACTCTTGATGCATCATGACTTGATGTAACCCAGTTGTTTGCATAAGGATATTTAGTTTGTGTTTTGTAGTATCAGATTACAATAATCATATTTTGCACACTTAATTCTGATGCCAAGATTTAGTAAAGGGTAGGAGAGGTGAGCTAAAGAGAGGAGCTGTAGCTGCAGCTCCAGCAGAAACACCAGCATCATCAAGTGTACTGGCAGTAATTAAATATTCTAACATTGTTTTATAGATCGTTAATAAGAAAAGCTTATTTAATTCCAAATATCATAAAACCTATTAAAATATAGATAGAAGCAAATTCAAAACGGGTCAATAACAGTGCATCATTGAAGACATAATAAATGACATAAGTAAAGCTTTGCTTTACCTTATTTGCTCATTTACCATTTTGGCATTATTGACAGAGCCAAACAGACTAACCAAGACAGAACCAATGATGAGCGGGAGAAGAATATAGACAGCAGCTAGAGATAAAGACAGCAACAGGTGAAAAGTGTATGAATGAGTATGTGCACGGTTTGTGAGCAATCTAATTCTAAATAAAACCCATTTTTTTGTTAGTTCACTGGTTGAAGGAGAGAGATGGAAAAAGCAAAGACAAATGGGACAAAGAAAGGGACAAGGGAAACCAACAGAAGCAAGTGAAGAAAGATTGATCGAACTGAATAATTGTTTGGTTTTGCTATTTTGAGATGTAATTTTCCAAAACACAAAAAGATTAGCATTAAATGTTAAATTGAACATTAGATATACAATTACAAAAAAAGCAATTCTATATTAAATTAAACATTACACTGTTTTAACATGCATGCATTATAATTTAGGCACCTTACTATGTATGCTATATTCTATAATCTATTGTAACACCTTTTTTTTAAGAATGGAACAGATTCTTTAAAAATTGTTACAGCATTGTCTGATAAAGCTCTACTATAATGACATTTTCTTTCAGATTTAAGATGGTCAGTTAAAGTAAATTCAAAAGTTATCAGGAAGTCAGACAGGACCGGGTTATGTGGGTGGACTGTTATTTCCTCACACTCAATACCGTATGTCAGTACAAGGTCCAAAGTGTGTTTACCTGAGTGGGTCGATCCCTGTGCTTTTTGAGTAAAGTCAATTGAGTCTAAAATAGCACTAAGGCTGCATTTAGGCTATCATTTTCAGTATCCACATGAATATTGAAGTCCCCCACTATAATAACCCTATCAGTATTTAATACTAAATCAGATAAAAAATGTGAGATCTGATCCAAGAATTGAGAGTAAGGGCCTGGTGGACGATACAAAACCAAAAACAAAAATGGTCTTAATGTTTTGCAACTTGGATGAGGAAAATTAAGGGTTAGATGTTTAAAAGAACTGTAGCTATCAATTGGTCTGGGACTAATTAGTAAATCAGAAAGAAAAATGGTTGGAACTCCTCCTCCTCACCCAGTATTTCTAGGAATGTGAAAATTTAAATGACTGGAAGGAGTTGACTCATTTATACTGACATAATCCTCCTGCTGCAACCAGGTTTCTGTGAGACAAAGCAAATCAATGTGATTATCACAAATCAAGTCATTTACTAACAAAGTCTTTGAGGAGAGAGATATTATGTTTAATAAACCACTTTTAATAGATTTATTTTTCTGTTCAGTCAAAGTCGTATTTATCTTTATGAGATTTCCATAATTTGCTTTTGTTGGCTTAACTTTTAATCCATTTAATTTTGGCCGTGGGCAAGACACTGTTTCTATAGGGTAATGGGTGGGTAACAGTACAGAAGCAGCAGAGAGGTGGGTTAAACTACGACTCTGCTTCCTGGTCTGGACCCTGGGTTGTCAGTGTTTTGGAGGACTAATAAATTCGGCCATATTCCTAGAAAGAAGAGCTGCTCCATCCAAAGTGGGATGGATGCCGTCTCTCCGGATCAGACCAGGTTTTCCCCAAAATGTTCGCCAGTTATCAATGTAGCCCACATCGTTTGCAGGACACCACCCAGACAACCATTGATGGAATGACAGCATGCGGCTAAACATGTCGTCACTGGTCCGATCAGGCAGGGGACCAGAAAAGATTACAGAGTCTGACATTGTTTTGGCAAACTTACACACCGAAGCAACACTAATTTTAGTGACCTCCGATTGGCGTAACCGGGTGTCATTACCGCCAGCGTGAATAACAATCTTACTGTATTTACGCTTATCTTTAGCCAGCAGTTTCAGGTAGGATTTGATGTCGCCCGTTCTGGCCCCTGGGAAGCATTTGACTATGGTCAATGGTGTTTCTAATGCCACGTTTCTGACTATGGAGCTGCCAATTACCAGGGTCGGCTTCTCAACGGGTGTGTCGCTGAGCGGGGAAAATCTGTTACAAGCGTGGACTGGTTGGTGGTGGCCCGGGGGCTGGTTCCTAGAACTATGCTTCCTACGTACAGTCACCCAGCCGCCTAGAGGTCCCGGCTGCGCGGGCTCTACCGGAGGACAGCTAGGGGGTTCTATCCTTGTTGGCTCCGCGCTGGCTAATGGGCTTCGGCTATCTGCTGGTTTTTCAACAGCGCGGAGCCGTGCTTCTAATTCTGATACCCTCGCCTCCAAAGCTACAAAAATATTACATTTATTAAAGTTACCATTATCACTAAAGGAGGCAGGGAAGTAACTAAACATCTGACAGAGAGAGCAAGAGAGAAGAGAAGGGTTAGAGACAGGAGAGAGAAGAGTAGCCATAGCTGCAATGAAGCTAAGCTAACTGAGCTAGCGAGAACTTACCACCCCAAGAAAAACTGTGTGAAACTAACACAGTAACTCTTTCACTAACCAAAGTGTGTTTGTTTATCCATTTTTTTTAAAGCGTCTGTCAGCTGGCTTTTATCTTCCATATACTTATGGTGCTTCTGTCAGGCAGACATCTGTGCTGTTAATGATCCCAGATTTCCTCATTCTTCTGTTTGTCAGCCTAAAAGGAAGATTAAACCCTCAGATATGAAAACCCACCGCATCATCGGTCCCCACCTACGAGTCCCAACACCTGCTTCTGAGATCACCTGGAGCTCCTCCAACCTCATCAGGCAAAAAACAACCCAACTCTTGATTAACTTTAATTGGTGAATGAGCTGGGAGTTTAACTATGACATGGGTCTAGTTTTCTTTTTTGTGTCTTGCAGGCTTAAAAATTTCAATCATTTTCAACGAAATGCTCGAGTTGTTTGTGTTTATCAGCCTAATGTCCATCATTCCTTATTGGTTTTAGATCTGCAAAGGGAAAATCCTGTTAAAAGGTCACTGTTGAATGCTAAATCATACAGTATGCCTTTAAGTTGCACACCAGTAAACTCACAAACATCAATGAATTTTATTCTTAGGATTTTCTTAATAAAAATATGAAAAGTGTGGTGTATTTATATTAGGCGACCCCTTGAATCTGATACCTCTCAGTAAATCCAGTGCAACCAGCTGCCTTCAGACACCACCTAATCTGTAAAATTCAAATGTGTGAGAATTAAGCGGTTCTGGTTCTGGTCTCAGAGGTTCTGCAGAGAACAACCAGCATGATGGGGACAAAGGAACCCAGCAGCAGGTCAGTGAGGAGGTTCTGGTCCAGTCTAAAGCAGGGTTAGGTTCTACTCTGATCAATCCATCATCTGGACATGGAGAGAGGATGGAGCACCTGCAGATCTACCAGGATGTGGACGTTCACCTGGACTGACAGGAGAGCTTTAATCAGAGAAGCTCTGGAGGAGCTGCAGAGATCCACAGCTCAGGTGGGGCAATTTGTTGATGCAACCCTACAAATCTGTGCTTTATGAAAAGGTATCAAGAAGAAAGTGATTATTGAAAGAAAGCCATGAAAGGAGACTCAGCAAACATGCAGAAGGAGCTCTGATCAGAGGAGACATAAACTCAAAACTGACACTACAGCTCACAATGCGAAACACGGTGGTGGCAGCATCATGCTGTGGGACATGGAAGCTAGTCAAAGGTGATGGGAAGCTGGATGGGGCTCAATTCAGGACAATCCTGGAAGAGAACCTGTTAGAGGCTGCAAAAGACCTGATAATGGGGTCGATTTTCAGCAGGAGGACCACCCTGAACATGTAGCCAGAGATATTATGGGATGGTTTAGATCAAAGCAGATCCATGGGTTACAATGGCCTAGTCAAAGTCAAGAGCTAAATCCAACTGAGAATCTGTGACTTGAAAACTGATTCTCTCGATCCGATCTTCAAAGAAGAATGGGGAAAAAATGGCAATCTTTAGGTGTTTGAAGCTGGTGGAGACGAACATCAGAAAAAAGGCTGAGTCCGAAGACCATCCGGGGAGAATCTCAGTTCAGCTGCTTGGATCCAGGATCTCTGTTCTCAGGTCTTGAACCATATTCCAAATCCCCAATAATGCAACCTGAAAACCTGAAAGTATCATCAGGATTGTTATTTTTGACTATTTTCTCCCATGTTGTTTCCAAAAGAGCATCAATGTATTCATAAAACTTCGGGACGTGTATTGGTAAAAATGTGACGATACGATATATCGCGATTCAATGAGTAAGACGATATATTGTGATGTTTACAACTGAATTTAACCGTAGAAAAATTGTCCCATTATTCTAATCACTCCAACCTGTTTCCTACTTTAACACATCCAGTTTTATTACTAGATCTAGTTGATCCACTAGAACCAAGAAGGTGAAAACAGCCACAAACTACCAGTTATACTTTTATATTTACTACAAAAATGACTGTCATCAAAAATGGTTCCATTTAAATCCTAAAAACCAAAAAATGATTTTTCTTTTTAAAATATCGGTACAATATCGAGAAATAAAATATTGAGATAAATTGGTGTATCGATATTTTCTTTGTTTTATTTTTTCGGATTGAGGTCGATTTTTTAAAAACTCGTATCCGACAGATAAACACTTGACCAATCAGAGAAGGCGTGGTGATGGCGTCATCAGAGCCGAGAGTTGCGAACTGAAGTGTCACTTTTATTGAAGTAACTAATTTTTTCTTCACCATGGCTGAGCGTCTGATCCTTTTTGTGTCCCAGCCCCCGTCTCTTTAATAAAAAAGAGAAAAACTACAAGGACAACGATTATAATGTGTGGCGATCCATTGCTGAAGAACTTGGATATGAAGATGGTAAGTAAATCAATGTGTATAAAATAGCTGTGTAGCCATTAGTACCCAATGCGCTCTTTTCTTCTTTTCTTTCTCCATCATTATCAACACAATGGCTGTGTCCAAATTCAGGGTCTGCATCCTTCGGAGGACTCATTTGAAGGATGCCACGTCACAGCGCCGCGACGAACGCTGTACAAATTCGAAGGATCCTTCAAATGCGGCCCACAAATCCGTCCTTCTTTTCCCCGATTTGAAGGATGGGTCCGGTGTATCCTTCACCGCTCTCCATATCCCAAAATGCATTGCGGGCCGAACGGGAGATTTCTGTTCCAACAACAATGGCGGACATAGCGGGAGGCGAAGCGGGACGGAAGTACAGTTTTAAATGTAAGTACATAAAAATCTGGCGGTACAAAAATTTAAAACTTCAAGTGGTTGTGTTGTTTGGGTTTCGTTGTTGGTATAGACATGTATTTTAATATTATTTTGTAAACGAGCTCGTATGTTGGTCTAATGGTTCTCCGTGTATTGCCCCGCTTCTATACAGCTAATTTCGCTTTTTGCAAATAAAGCAAAAAGACGACTCTTTTTAGGAGAAATTATTACGTCTTTACCGGGGCAAAATTGGGTCACGGTGGCATGTAGGGAAAAGAATAAATCCAGTTACACACCTTATGCTTAGAGGAGTCTTATTAAGCCTCAAAACTACAGAACCTGGGATCTCAGTATGTGATCTCTTGTGTTAATTAACACAGTTGCCATGTTCCTCATCTTCACTTATTTTCTATTTATTTTATGAGGAAAATTCTGGTGGATCTGGGGGGGAATGTCACCCTTTGTTGGCCAAAAACAAATGAGATTTTTTATTTAATTTTTATGAAAAAGTACTATATGTGCATGTGCAACAGTGCATCAATACATAATTTATTACTGATCGTGTTAATAAATATCGATTTTCCTAAAAGTTTTTGTGTTGCTCTTTTTGTAAACTGTGTTTTGATTTCTTGTTTAGGACATGAGGAGGAGGAGAGACCGGATGGATCGACTGTTTGCTGTTTGTCAATTTATGTTTTAGTCACATTGGTTATTTAGTTGTTCTATGGTTGTTATAAATAAATTTATTTAAACAAATAGTAAATATCAAGTCGTTTTATTAACAATTACATCATTATTAAAATGTTTTAAAGATATGAAGATAAAGCTTACTTTGAACAATTTAAAATGACTATTGAAAAAGAAATAGTAAAAATTGACATTAGGATAAATTATTGTGTAGTTATTCATGCAGGATTAACCTGAATTACCTCTTCCTGGACCATTCTTTAAGCTTTATTAAAATAAACAGGCAGTTTTCCTGGATCGGCTGAATAAAGATCAGATGGAGTCCTCCAGCTGAGAACTATGGCTAATCTTTTCTGTTTGATGAGGGGAACATCATGCAGGTTGGTCTGCAGAGAGGGCTTAGGGTAGCTTCTTCGTACTGTCCTCTGCGTCGTCTAGGGCGGACTCAATCAACGGCTGCCACATCACTAAGACGCGTTCAGAAGACAGGTTGTCCCACCAGAGAGCAACGCTGATTTCTCCAAACCAGCCTCATCCTCTGCTACATCTTCCTGTAGCTCATTCCCAGGGACCACGATGTCACCAGCACCGGGGCAGATGTTGTGGAGAAGAGCTCATGAACTGCAGTGGTGTTAGAAACATAAAAATTTAATAAGTTATTATTGCACTGGTTGTTTAAAAAAATCTATTCAGTTTTTTATTCAGAAAGTGATTAGCAAGACATCACCAGCTTAACAAAAACGATATTTTCAGAATAAAAAATACTTAATTAATTAAAAGGAAGTGAGTGTGTGTATATATATATATATATATATATATATATATATATATATATATATATATATATATATATATATATATATACAATTTCTGCACACAGAATTTTTAAAATCAACTGAATACTAGAAATATTTTATAATATAGTATTTAAGTGTGTACATTTGACCACCAGTCATTCAGTTCATATCCATGAAACTAGCTGATATTAACTTGTAATTCTGTAGTAAATAAAAGAACTTTACCTGGATTTGATTACCTCTCAGCCAGAGATATAAAACATGCCTGCAAACGGTAAAACTGCTGCATTATGTAGAATAAAAAAAACTCGGGAAAATTTCTTCCTCCATTTTTACCAGCTTGTGTGTAGCGTTGTCACCGTTGCTAGGCGACAGGACATTCGCCGAGGTAGGGGCGGGAATTAATCTGAAGGCTAGACCGTCCAAATTCACAGCCGTTAACATCCGGTCTACCCGGTCTATAAAGGACCCGTCCTCCGTAGACCGTGGAGGACGGGTCCTTCGAAGGATGCAGACCCTGAATTTGGAGCCAATGTCGTCGTGACTTGATGTTGAATCCATTGTAGTTTTGCAGCCTTACGTTTTTTTAATAGAATCTTTATAATTTATCCGCAATTTCGCAGCACGTCTTGTGTGCACACACAACACGTCAATTTTCGGTCTCTGATTTTTGGCAATTTCGTGTCGTTTATTCACATCGGACCCGGTGTGCAAAAACTTTTTTTCCACGAAACATCAAATTATAAGTCCATATCTCCCATTCCTACAAATGCACACCACACTTTTCAGATTTCTATTTCTAAACTATGCATCACTTTAATTTCTGTCGGTTTTAATGTGACAAAACATAGAAAAGTCAAGAGGGGTGTGAATACTTCTGCTAAGGCGCTGTGTTTCTTGGACAGTGGAAGCCTGCCGTGGCGGGATGACGCTGAGATGTGGACACATTCTGGCTCTGTTTGCATCCTCCAATCAGCAGCCATGTTGTCATGGCAGCGGTGGGTTAAACTAGAAGTCGGTATTTGGGAGGAATCTGTGGTTTCATGGATAGAATATAGAAAATCTGATCAGCCTCTAGACCCATTAGCATGCGTCAGCTTAGACCAGGGGTGCTGGGAGGACAGTATCTCCAGATATTCAGACGTCGTTTTGAAGTGATTCTGCAAACACGACTCAATGAATATTGTTCGATTTGTTGTTCTGGAGCCAGTTTAGCTGTTTGCCTTATGAGCGCATGCAGTGGTGGTGTTGAATGTTATGTTACTGAGCAAATGGAGACATTCTGGCCTCCCTGTGATTGGTCCTTTTACCCAGAGGGCATTCACACACACACACACACGCACACAAAGTCGATGTGATTGCTGCTTCCACCCAGAGGACAAGAACAAACAATCACAGATTGAATTCAGGGACTGTTTACCCACCTGGTTCTTTGTGGGACTGTGTGTGTGTGTCTGTGTGTGTGTGTGTTCTGTATGCAGCGCCGACCCGGCGGCGCCGCATACAGAACGTCAGGAGGAACCGACTGAATTAATTCTAGCCTCAGTTTAAAGTTTTCTTTCAAAGCGTTCTCGTCCATCGATTTCTGCACAAAGAGTTCGAGTCCGGCTGGAAATACAAAAAGAGCCACCGTCTGTGCTTCTAAATAAAAACCACTGGACTCGTCACTACACCGGCGGGGGGGGGGGTCCAAGTCCTGGATCAGCTCCACCTCGGGTGTGAAGTCGAGGGCATGATGGACTGAAACTATATAACTATAAAACTTAAGACTTATGGAGACAAACATTTATTACTTTCTTGATGTCGACCCACTTATTCTACGTTTATTTATAATTTTAAATATTACGAAATAACAACAAAAAATAGTTATATATAAATATAATATAAATAAATTATATAAATTATATAAATATAATATAGTTAGGTCCGCAGAAGGACAGAAGCACAAGGACAAAAAAACACAAAGAACCATCTCTAGACAGAGTAGTTGGCTTCAGGTTTCATCTTTCTAACACCGACTCTGCAGCCCTGCCTCGTCTCCCCAGGCGGGTTTTGTCAGCAGTTCACACCTTGGGACACGAAACCAAAACAACTCACAAGACGGCATTTGTGACATATTTCTACTAGTTACCTTAACTGCCCTATTAGTGATCTTAACGTTCCTATTAGTTGGCTCAATGACTCTAATAGTGACCTTAGTGGCCCTATTATGACCTTATTTTATCTTAACAATCCTGTTAGTGACCTTAATGGCTCTAATATGACCTTAGCTGCTATATTGTTTGACCTTAACGATCCTGTAAGTGACCTTAATGGCTCTAATATGACCTTAGCTGCTATATTGTTTGACCTTAACGATCCTGTTAGTGACCTTAATGGCTCTAATATGACCTTAGCTGCTATATTGTTTGACCTTAACGATCCTGTAAGTGACCTTAATGGCCCTTTTGTGAAATTAAATAAGCTAAACAGCCTGGGATTTATAGAGAAAATTTGAGTTTTATTCTAGATTCACTTTGTTTTATGCTTACTTTTAATGCACACCTTTAATACATACTTTTGCTTACTAAATACAAACATTTGCACAAACACACATAGCTAATACCTAAATACTCTCTAAATATCATAGTTACATCCAATTGGTAGTCATGACCAACTTTCATGGTTCAATCCTCACATATGTTTCTCTGGATCTGTACTCCAAATTATTTGTGGAAAATTTGCCTAGTTATATATGTTTTTTCATAAAGCATATATAAAATAGTCTAACAAAAATGCAGCTGGGTAGCTGAAACACCTCGGCTCAATGCTACTAGCTGGAGTTTTTCAAAGCAGCCAGCCCAGGAGCAGCATTAGCCAAGTTCAAACTTTTTCCACTACTTTAATATGTTTTTACTCGGGTAAAAATATGAAGTACCTGTCCAATAAATTACTCAAGTAAGAAAGTATTTTGTAATAAGACTACTTAAGTTCTTAGTAACTGATGATGTGACGAGATGGAGAGAAATATAATTTTATGAGCAAAATGTGGTATTTTACAAAGTAATTAAGGAAGCAAGTAAAGTTTAATTATAAAGCGCTTTTCACAGGCACAAATGTCACAATATAATTATACAAAATGTGAAAAAAAAGTATACGAAGCACAGTAAAATCATGACATAAAAGATGGGAGAATAAAACAGTTTTTAATTGTTTTGAATCAGCAAAGCGAAACAGACTAAAATGAAAAAATTCATACTATTTATTTTAAAATCATTCAATCTTTTCTATGTAAAACTATGAAACTAGTACAGCAGGTAATCTATATCCTCTGCTAGAAGAGGGTGAAGTATTTTCGGTGACAATATAAAGCTTTCACTACATCTTCTTTGTCTCCAAATGGCACAGAGGGCTCAGCAGATAGAAAAAAAAACATTAGAACAACACAGCTTGTGTTGAAACAAGACGTCTCACTTTAACATAAACTGTGGTTTTGTGTCTGCGTCTGGCGCATTTTTGGTGAAAATATGTTTGTTCTTCCTTCAGTTAAGTTTCCACTGTGGATAAAATATCTAGTATTTTACTCAAGTAAAAGTAGCGATAGATGATAGTTTGATGTAGTAAAGCTACTCAAAAAGTACTTATTTTTCCCCAAAAAATGTTACTCAAGTACATGTAATTAGTTACTACCCACCTCTGGTGAAAATGAGACTATTAATTTTCCTTGGTGCTGATTGGCTGTACCCCCAAGAGGAGAGATAAAAAGGACCCTGAATGTTAGCTTCTGTGGTAGCGCTAAGATGGTTTCCGCTGAGCATATTAAAGCATATTAAGGTATATTTGGTGTTTGAACTATTAAAACAGCTAGTTATAAGCGTGTTTAGAAGGAGGTCTCAAGTATTCGTGGGTTTTAGCAGATGGCTGGGCTCCTTAACCCCAATGAATATCGAGGGTCTCCTGTATATGCACAACAATTTTAGTTTGGAGCGTTTAAGGCTTACAGCATCCAGATGCTAAACCCTAAACAGTGTTAAATGATTTTTACACATTTGTATGAAATGTTTGAACTAGGATGTCAAAGATCAGCAGAGATGTTTTACGAAGCGTGGAAAGGTCTGGAAACTGATCAGAATCTGCATCTTGTGCTATATTATAGGGTCTGTTAATTCAGAGTTCACAGCTACTTTCATAATGAAGACTTTTTTTAATACCTAGATTCAAATGAAAATAATGATTTTTTAAAAATATATTTATGGGAGAAAATATGTTAATAGGATTTTTTAAAACTTGGTTAAACCAATTAAAATGTAGAAAAATCAGGCTGATCTTTAAGGTTAATTCATTCTTTTTGTGAAATATGCTTCGTTCTGGTGATCATCACCTTTCTATCTGTTATTATCAGTGTTTCATTCATCAACTTTCTGCAGACCTCTCTGCATTTTGTTTGTGTCCTCGGAGGGAAAATTAAAAGTGAACGAGGTTCTTGGCCAGTTTGAAGGCGGCGAATGAGGCCGCGGCTTCGCTTGCCCCTCGCTTGCCCCTCGCTACTCCACGGTGTCAGTCAGCTGCCTGAATACCAAACTGCTGCATGTTATTATATTCCTGATATTTGCTAATCCACTCAAGCATAAGGAATAAAAACAGTTAGAGAACTCTTGAATTGTATCACTTCACCTCTAAATCATGACTCTGCATCGAGTGTTTGGTAGTTTCTGAAATGTTCACATTGTTGTCAGATTACGGTGCAGAGTGAGTCAGAAGATTATCTTCATCATCTTAAATAGGTGAGGCTGAGAACGAGTCCAGTTGTAGACTCCATCAATCTGAGCCTAAACCGCTATAAAGGTGGGGCAGACACGCTGAAATCATCGCCTCCTTGTGCTAACGATGGTTACCTCCAAAGAAAATGCGCAGCGATCCTCGCTTCGCATGACACCAGCCCCACATTAGCAAAACGGATGCACAGATTTCTGCAGTTTCAGCTTGTGTGTACTGCAGCGGGCTCAGAACAAATCCTTGTGGGACGCCACTACGCAGTCTGTAGTACTCATGCCATGACATAATGTGATGCACACGGTCAGAATGTCAACAACAGTAGGTGTGTAGACGTTTTCAGGACCTTAAAGGACACCCAAAACCTCCTCAGTTTAGGATGTCTCATTGTTGTCTCAGTTTATTTCCATAACGCATGTCATCTCAAGACACTTGATCAAAAAACTAATTTATATTCCCAGCAGATTGCATCGACTCATTTACCTGCAGCATTTACTCCCTCTGAACAAACGTGTAGCGACAGTCGCCTACATTGTGTCATTGACTTCACAACAATCCCTCATACTGAGCAAGCTTGTGGCGATAGTGGCGAGGAAAAACTCCCCTTTAACAGGAAGAAACCTCCAGCAGAACCAGAACCAGGCTCAGTAGGAGCGGCCATCTGCCACGACCGTCTGGGGGTTCAAGAAGACAGAGCAGAGACACAGAAAGAACAAAAAGAACTGATGTAAAAGTACTTTCTATGTTAAAGAAAATAAAAAGTTGATAACTGGACACGGAGGACCTTCAGTTACTTGGAGCATCATCCCAGTTGATGCCCCCCGTCCAACAGGGCATGTAGCTAAGCAGGACACCAGACCAGGTGGAGCTTCTGTGGAGAGAAAAACAAAGTTAACCGTAAAAATAACAGGAAATAATGCCATTTTTATTATCATCTTTATCACAAGGAAAGTTTTAAGCCTGGCCTTAAAAGTAAACAGAGTGTCTGCCTCATGGACTGAAACTGGGAGCTGGTTCCACAGGAGAGGAGCCTGATAACTAAAAGATCTGCCTCCCATTCTACTTCTAGAACCTCTAGGAACCACCAGTAAACCTGCAGTCTGAAAGTTGTTGGGAATAAAACATAGCACTGCTGTGTCATCAGCAAACTGTGATGTAGTACGGGGCTGTGAGTGACCCCAGAGGTGCAGGTGTAAAGTATGTACACCAGGGGGCTCGGAACACAACCTTGCGGGACACCAGCGCTTAGGACAGTGTTTCTCAAACTTTTTTTATCATTCCCCACTTTGGACAAAGGAACATACACAAGCCCCCCATGCTTTTATCGTCCCAACAGAATAGTGACCACGCCTGATTTTTAAAGTGTTTTATTTATTTAAATAGCTGAGTTAGTCTACAAGTTTTTAAGGGTATAAATTAGTTGGAAAAAGGGGTTGACCGTGTGACTTCTCTTACTCTGAAACGTTCCCTGATCTTTTTAGTTATTTGTACATTTTGTAGATGGAATCTCTGATAATGTGGCGACTTCAGCTTGTTTTGTTCTGCTGAGATATATTCCAACGTCAGACTCCCAGCTCGATGTTCCAGGTCCCGGTTCTGTTTACAATGATGATCACAATTGCTAATTTATTTGAGTGTGTTTAATTTTGTGAGAGGGGGGAGCTGGTTGATTTAATTTACAGTGCAGTGAAACATTCACGACAGAATCTAGGGGGGAAAAAACTATTTAAATCCCATTGATGTCACGCCCCACCTGCAATACCTCTGCGCCCCACTAGTGGGGCTCGGCCCATAGTTTGAGAAGCACTGCATTAGTGCATCTAACTAAGCAGATGGTGCACACTGATAATCGATTCACAATGATAAAACTGCTCCTTAAAAGGTGCCACCAGCTACAACAAATAGGAAGAAAACCATTATTCTTAGTGACTTTTAGTTTTTCAGTTTTGAAATGAAAATAGAAGTCTTCAAAAATAACTTCAAGGGCCAAACGATACCAAAGCCTAGAAGAGACAGTGGTGGTGATTTTGGATTGTGGGTAATGACTGTCCACCATGAGGGAGTTCACAGGTTTCAGCAGACGGTCTGAACGAGGTGAATTGGGACTGAGGTGCTGAGGGACGCGTGTTCAGAGGGAACACCAAACACCAGTCAAAACTAATGCCGCGTTCACAGCGCCCCAACCTTCAACGCCAAGAGTGGCAAGATTACATGTTAAGTCTATGGTAGAGGCCGTCAGAGTCTCAGCGGCACTTCATGCGCTTTGGCCGTGTCAACTTTTCACATTTTTGCCGCCTCTCAAGCTTCAAAGCGGCAAGAAGCAAGAAACGCAGAAGTTCAACTAGCCGAACCTTCGGCGGCGTCCCCTGAGCGTCAACCAATCTGAATGTCTCACTGTAGAGACGTCGCTACACATTTCTTGAATAGAGCGGCAGAGCGGGAAGGAATCATTTCAGAGTTGAAGACAAATCGATCGTCGCTGTGTGCAACTGCAGGGAACTGTTCAACCCATCCTCATATGTATATAGAGACAGGAATGGAAAGGACCTTGCTTGGAGGAAGATCGGTGAAGAGATCGGGGTGTATCAGATCTTTTCTCAAGAACTTCGAACTTGTCTAGCTTTATTTAGCAAATAAAGCCAAGCCACTCTCTCGATATGATCCGCCATTGTTTAACATCTGTCAACAGAGGAAGCCCCGCCCACGCGCTCTTTTTTTGCTCAGCAAGTGGCGGGTTTCACAAGCTTCAAGCAATCGTCAGGCTTAAAAATTTTCTGCCGTCAAAGTACTCGCTTTATGAGCGTTGTTTGACGCTCATAAAGGGTGTGGTGTGAACGCAGCATAAGCTTTGCCTTTGAGGCAGCAAAACCACTTGGTCATCAAACAATGAGAGGACACACTCTTCCAGCTGGCATGGAGAGTTGGAGGAAGGGTAGGCAGCAAGACGATCTCACTGAGATTCCCCTCAGCCCTGTGTGAAGACCCTTAGCGTGATCCAGAGGCAGGTAACAGGAACTAACCGGGTGCGTTCAGTACTTCTGGTCCCTTTCAGGTTGGGCCCAATACAAGCATCGCCCAAACTGTTAGATTCAAAGATAACCTCTTACTTCTTGTAGATGATTATGTTTTTTTATCTTCTCAGTCAGAACTGTAAATGACAAATATTAGAACCTCACAGAACCATCCACTTGTCAGGAGGTACAGTCATGTTGGTGTGGATTGGTTAGTTGTAGGGGTGCAACGGTACACAAAAATCATGGTTTGGGGCATCGCGTGGCGCAGTGGTCTAAGACGGGCGCCCCATGTACAGAGGCCTTAGCCCTCGATGTGTTCGTCCTGGGTTCAACTCCAGCCCGAGGACATTTGCCGAGTGTCTATCCCCCACTTCTCTCCCCTTTCTGTATCCTATCCACTGTCAAATAAAGGATACTGTGGCCACAAAACCTTAAAAAAAAAATCATGGTTCAGTGTGATTTCACTTCAGTCAAGAGAAACAAATTAAAGGTGGTCACTTTAGAACTGCCTGAAGATTTGAAAAGGGTAAGCGGGGATAGCCGATGAATGGATGGATGGACGTATGGATTATACAACAATAAAACCACTTGAAAATGGTCAACATTGTTGTTTAGGATTTTTAATAAGGCTCTGCAGACATTTGATAAGAACAAAACATTTAATTCACAGTCTAGAATCCTCGGTACCAAGGTGTTGTTGCTTTCAAGTTGCTGTGCAGCGTTTTGGACTGGATGAATGCTACAGGCAGGTGGATATGGACTTTAGCAGATTTTTCTCCAGAGCTAGTGATGTTAACATTCAGCTCAACGTTGCTTCAGGTCAATTATTCACTTCAGTGCAGAGCAGCTATGGACCTTATTGCTGTTGAAAGACACTGACGTAAGGTTCTGGTTCAGTCCACCCTTCTTTCTTCACTGTAGCCACATGATAAACCGGAATGTTCCCAAATAGCAGAGTTTAGTGGGAGCCGGGAGTCCTTTCTGTTTTGTTTTGGAGTCACTTTTGAAAGTTCCTCTACAGAACATTGCATTAAGCAGTCAGTTCCTCACATAAACATTCTACAGATATTCAGGTACAAAATGGTGCTGTAGTCGTTCATGTGTGTATCAAACCGACAGGGCTGAACCCAGATATTTTTGGTACAAGTACATGTACCTTCGCACCTCTAGTTATTTGAATATTTGAGTTGAGTTGGTTGGGTGGATCAGTCACAAAATCTTGGTCTTTTGGTTAGGCTGGTTGGATTGGTGAGTTGTTGGGCCTGGATTGGTTGGTCAGTTGGTTGGCTGTGTTTGCTGTCTTATGCTATCTTGGATTTGTTGCTTGGTCAGTCGAATTTGTCTGGACAGGTTACTCGGCTCATGGGGCAAAGTGGTTTTGATTAGTTGGTCGATTGGTTTGGTTGGATTGGTCATTTGGTTGGGTTTGGATAATTGGATTAGTTGGTTGCATGGGCGGATCTACAGGGGTGGCATAGGGTGGCAGTTGCCACCCTAAAAGAAAGCCTTGCCACCCCTGGTGCCACCCCTGCTGCAGACAGCTATTAATTCAAGACATAGTTACGTAAAACTGGACATTAGGAGTCCAGTCAGCAAAATGCGCACTCCCGTGACTTTCAGGCGTGTGCTCATTAGTCCGAGGTCTACGACGGTCAGAAACCATTTTTGCTCTTTTTGTGTGAGTGTCATGGCTGGCTAGCTTAACTTATCAAAACTACCTTAGACCGCCTCCTTGTGGACATGCATACATGGGTACATACGTGCATCAGTACGTCACGGTACATGTACAGGTCTCACAAGCGCACCCTGAGGTGGTACAGACCCGAAGCACCTCAAAATAAATTGAATTGCTGCCTCTACATGCAACAGCGGCAAAAAGTACTTGGAGAAGAAAAAACTGACTATAGATTAAGAAACCTGTTTTATTTGAACAAAAATATGACATAATGCAGCTTTAAGGTGCTTAAATAACCTGAAGCAAAACAAATACATGTATATATCTGTCATATATGTAAATACTGGGGAGTGAAGAGGTAAACTATGTGTTTGAGTGATCAATAAAACCAGTATATATATAAAATTCTGGCACCTTTCTTGCCACCCCATAAATATTTTTCTAGATCCGCCACCCTGTCGATTGTGTTCATTTGAGAGGGACTGGTCAGTTGTGTTTAGTTAGTTTGGTTGGATTGTTTGGTCAGTTGGTTGGCTTGGTTTGTTGTGTTATGGTAGTCAGTCAGTTTTATCTGGACAGGTTAGTTGGTTTATTGGCTATAGCGGTTTAGGTTCCGATGGTTGGATTAGTAAATTGTGTGGTGTTGAGTTGGACTGGTCAGTTGGGTTGGATTGGTCAACCCGTTGGTTGGGTAGGGTTAGAATGGTCAGTTGATGAGTTACTTTGGTTGGTTGAGGTAAGTCCAATCTGAGGACTCCCTAAACTACCCAGTCAGTAGTAGTCTCGCTTGTCCTACAGTGACACATTGTACCATTGTACATTTGTAAAATGAGGTGACAACCACTAACAAGTTGACTCAAGCTCTGCTGTTTCTGCTGTGATCTTTCTTACACTCTGGAGAATATATCAAGCATACCCTCATGAATTGGACAGTATATTTTAGCTGATGTGATGCCATGGGGCAGGTATCCGGTTATCAGTACGGCAGGAATTCAGAACAGTCTCTGTTTTCATGATGATGTAAAAACAGACACTAAATCTGATCCGTGGTCAGCAGAGATGCCCGTTAACCTCGTCTTCCTGCTGCTCGTCTGGATTCATTGTCTGCTGCACCTCCATCTGTATGCACACGAGTGTATCCGTGTGTGTTTGTGTGCGAGCTGGGCTGTGCGTTGAATGAATTTTAATTGCTTTATTTGCATGTTAACAACCCACCTCTGCCACACACACAAACAAAGATGCAGCAGATGTTGGCTCGGCCTCCAGTGAGCTCCGCTCTGCGAGGCAGCTGCCATCAACCGTTCAGCACTCAGAGCGACCCGGAGTGTGTTCGGTGGGCTGAACACTAATCAATGAACATTAATGAATCAGAAAAGTAATTCTGTTTTCTCTCATGATCTAATTCAGTCATGAGTTTTGCTGCTTGTTGTCTTTCTACTCCCAACAGTCTGTAATGAACAGAACCAATGAAAATGACAACCGTGTTGCTCATATTTACTTCTTGTTTTGGTTTCGTTTTATATTCTTTCTATCAGGAACAGAACCGGGTCTCAGCTGATTTGAGCTCGGCTAAAAGCTCTGATTGCCATCGTTTCAGTCTTTGCGTAGTCGACATCAGGTTCAGCCTCACAGATAGAGTGATGAGCTCCATCGTCCAGAGGAAGCTCCTGGATTCTGCACTTTGGAGATATTCCAGGCCTGCTGAGTAGAAAGAGACCCTGGAGCTTACCCAGAACGTGACTGAAGGATCATATTTGCATTTTGGACAGGGAGCAGAACTCTGAAACACCCGGTGGAGCCCTCAACAATTAACGACTACCTGACAAAAAGACCACAGTTTGTGAGACTGAAGGGTGGAGTGTCTAACCAGCAGCACAGGAGCACCACAGGGGACCGTACTCTCACCATTCCTTTTCACTCTGTACACCTCAGACTTCCAGTACAAATCAGAGACCTGTCATCTGCAGAAATACTCAGATGACTCTGCAATTGTCGGGTGTATCAGAGATGAACAAGAAGCTGAATACAGAGAGCTGGTGGACCGCTTTGTGACATGGTGTGGAAACAATCGTCTCACCTTGAATGTGAACAAAACAAAGGAGATGATTGTAGATTTTATGAGAAACAGGGATAAGTCAAAAACTGTTTCCATCATGGGAGAAGAAGTGGAGGTGGTTGAGGAGTATATCTTCTACAAGTCATTTGTGGAGAATCTCTTCATCCATCATCTGTTGGGGTAGCAGCATCAGAGCCAGTGGCATAAAAAGGCTCAACAACCTGATAAAGAAGGTTCTGGTTCTGTTCTGGAGACAACTGTGGAACATCTGGAGATGATGATGCAAAGGATTCTTCATAAAATCAAGGACATTACAGACAACCCTAAGCATCCTCTTCATGAGTCTATCCTACTACAACAGATTGTCTTCAGAGCCGCTGTAATACAGACTGCTACAGGAGATCCTTCCTGGCCACAGCCATCATCATCTACAAGCAATTTCCCTCTGGGATCAAAAAAGTTAACCAAGATGGGCTTTAGATGGATGGATGGATGGAGAGAACATGTGAAAAAATGTTCTAAAAGCTGTTTTTTTGTCCTGCTAGAGAATCAGAAGCCTGTTGTTCTTGTTTCCATGGCAAAGTTTTCCTCCCCCCCAGCATCGTTGGAGCTAACCCTCTGCCTCTGAACACATTCATGTTGTCACGTTGGTGGTCCTGTATGCACACCTCCACCTTCATCAGGCGTAAGTCGTCGGGCCAAGCAGCGGTTTAGAGATTCAGCTGGTGTTACAGCCACAGAGGAATTCATTAACATTTAGCAGCACCTGTTCCCTCTGCTACTCCTCAACCTGCTAATTGATTACAGCAGAGCTGATTAGGAGAGGAGAGGCTCGGAGATGAAATAAAGCACGGCTCGGCCAAAATTCCTCTGTACGCCCTCCTCCTCCTCTGGCTGTGCGCGACCACGTGCTTCATCACCTAATTAGCCACTTTGACAGCACATCGTTCTCAGTGGGGTCTCCATGGAAATGCTACAGAAGTTAAATTCATGTTCTAACAACTCCCACAAAGACACGAGGAGGTAAACCATCCATGAAGGACGGCAACTGAGCCAGCAAAGCGCATTTCTGTGCAGAGAAATCTCTGAGTTTCTCCTCAGCTTCAGTTCCACCCGCCTCCATCAGAACTAACAGTAATATCAATATGTGAATTTTAAGCGTCGTTATTAACTGAAGAGAAAATGCTGTCAAAATACTGCTAAAATGATCCATTTATATTACTTTAAAAACATAATTAATTTATCTAATTACATATTTTCGGATTCTGAAACTTTTACATTTTTAGACATTAAATGTTTTTTGTGATTTTTCAATAAACTCAAAGATTTACAAATGTCTGAATACCAAATAGTTTAATCCTGACCCACCAGATCTAACTCTATTTGACCCTCGGCGGTTCTTTTATAGTCCAGGTCTACTGAGGACACCATCTGGAATACATGTTGTTCATTGACTAAACCTCAGTTTTCAATATCGTTCACTTTTTTCATTTCATTTATTTATTTAGTTAATAATTTATTTTTTTATTTTAATTATTTAGATTTTATTCAAAGGATAATAATTAGAAAAAACATTGTTCACTTTTGTATCTTTTATTTATTTATTTTTTATTATTTAAGTAATTTTTATTTTATTTTTTATTTTAAATTTTATTTTACATAAAAAAAATAATAAAATAACATAGTTCTCTAAACTTGGGACTGTGTATTTGGGGGCTGCGCGTCCACTAAAACAGTCCCCAGTTCCCCAGGATGGTCAGCTGTGTCTCCAGTCCCATCATCCTAAACCAGTGCTTCTCAAACTATGGGGCGATCCCCACTAGTGGCGCGCAGAGGTATTGCAGGTGGGGCGTGACATTAATGGGATTTAAATAGTTTTTCCCCCCTAGATTCTGTCGTTGTGAATGTTTCACTACACTGTAAATTAAATCAACCAGCTCCCCCCTCTCACAAAATTAAACACACTCAAATAAATTAGCAATTGTGATCATCATTGTAAACAGAACCGGGACCTGGAACATCGGGCTGGGAGTCTGACGTTGGAATATATCTCAGCAGAACAAAACAAGCTGAAGTCGCCGCATTATCAGAGATTCCATCTACAAAATGTACAAATATCTAAAAAGATCAGGGAACGTTTCAGAGTAAGAGAAGTCACACGGTCAACCCCTTTTTCCAACTAATTTATACCCTTAAAAACTTGTAGACTAACTCGGCTATTTAAATAAATAAAACACTTTAAAAATCAGGCGTGGTCACCATTCTGTTGGGGCGATAAAAGCATGGGGGGCTTGTGTATGCTCCTTTGTCCAAAGTGGGGAATGATAAAAAAAGTTTGAGAAACACTGTTCTAATGTAACAGTGACACTAAAACAACCACAGAGTCACTGAAGAACAGTAAATAGACCATGACAAATGACAAATTGTGTTTTCCTTCTCTGTTTTTTTTTCTTCTCAGAGCATCAAGGTGTCATGGCAGCCGCCCCCTCGCAGCACCCAGAATGGCATCATCACCGCGTACAAGATCAAATACAGAAAGACTGGTCGCCGTGGAGACCAGGAGGCCATCGAACCCAACAACTTCTGGTACTTGTTTACAGGTGAGCCTCCGCAGTTCAACCTTTGTTATCAGCTGCCTTTCAAAACAAATTTATTTAAAATATTTATTGTTTTATTTGCATATATATATGCCCATATATATATATATGGGTGGATGACAGTGGAATTGTTTCTGCTCTTTTATTGCTGATATCTGTTTTTTTTTCTTTTCCCTCCTGCGACAGAAAAACCTGCATTAGCATAAAAAAATGTTGTACGTGCGCTTGTGTCTGTGTGGCTGAATTCAAAGTGCCAACAGCTATTATTTCAATTTGAGCTCTGCCAGATTTGAACGAAACTGATCTCCTTTTTCATTATTTTTTTCATTGATGGTTATCTCCATCTGTCTGTCTGCGCTGGCTTCAGGTTTCTGTTCGCTTGTGTTGCAAACTAATCTGTCTGCTGTGAGCTCGGCTGCCTGAGGAAACCTCACCGTTATGGAAATTTAACACACACAATGCATATATGTTTTAATGCAGGATTGAGAAGATGGAAAAAATGTACAGTGAAGTGATTGTTTTTGCTGTTTATTGTAATCCAGTGTAGTTCAGGGTTTAATCCAATCCCAGCGATGTTTAAGAGTGTTTAGTCAGAGCTTTAACATTTCTCTGATGGATAGAAATTATTGTAGGCTGTGGATGGTGTTCTGGCATCGATTCAGATCCTGGTCCACTTCCAGAGTTAAAAGTTTTTTTTAGTTTCTTTCATTTCTTCTTGCACCTTTTCACAGAACAGGTCATATAATTCATTTATAACAAAAAGGTAGTGGAAAATGGCCACATAAACATAATACCTATACTGTAATGCAAATACAGTGGCTTGCAAAAGTATTCGGCCCCCTTGAACTTTTCCACATTTTGTCACATTACAGCCACAAACATGAATCAATTTAATTGGAATTCCAGGTGAAAGACCAATACAAAGTGGTGTACACGTGAGAAGTGGAACGAAAATCATACATGATTCCAAACATTTTTACAAATAAATAACTGAAAAGTGGGGTGTGCATAATTATTCAGCCCCCTGTGGTCTGAGTGCAGTCAGTTGCCCATAGACATTGCCTGATGAGTGCTAATGACTAAATAGAGGCACCTGTGTGTAATCTAATGTCAGTACAAATACAGCTGCCCTGTGACGGCCTCAGAGGTTGTCTAAGAGAATGTTGGGAGCAACAACACCATGAAGTCCAAAGAACACACCAGACAGGTCAGGGATAAAGTTATTGAGAAATTTAAAGCAGGCTTAGGCTACAAAAAGATTTCCCAAGCCTTGAACATCCCACGGAGCGCTGTTCAAGCGATCATTCAGAAATGGAAGGAGTATGGCACAACTGTAAACCTACCAAGACAAGGCCGTCCACCTAAACTCACAGGCCGAACAAGGAGAGCGCTGATCAGAAATGCAGCCAAGAGGCCCATGGTGACTCTGGATGAGCTGCAGAGATCTACAGCTCAGGTGGGGGAATCTGTCCATAGGACAACTATTAGTGGTGCACTGCACAAAGTTGGCCTTTAAGGAAGAGTGGCAAGAAGAAAGTCATTGTTAAAGGAAAACCATAAGAAGTCCTCTTTGCAGTTTGCCACAAGCCATGTGGGGGACACAGCAAACATGTGGAAGAAGGTGCTCTGGTCAGATGAGACCAAAATGGAAAACTAACACTGCACATCACTCTGAACACATCATCCCCACTGTCAAATATGGTGGTGGCAGCATCATACTCTGGGGCTGCTTCTCTTCAGCAGGGACAGGGAAGCTGGTCAGAGTTGATGGGAAGATGGATGGAGCCAAATACAGGGCAATCTTGGAAGAAAACCTCTTGGAGTCTGCAAAAGACTTGAGACTGGGGCGGAGGTTCACCTTCCAGCAGGACAACGACCCTAAACATAAAGCCAGGGCAACAATGGAATGGTTTAAAACAAAACATATCCATGTGTTAGAATGGCCCAGTCAAAGTCCAGATCTAAATCCAATCGAGAATCTGTGGCAAGATCTGAAAGCTGCTGTTCCAATGACTGACGCAATCTGCTGGGATTTCTTAAATAGGAAACTTTTTAACTGATTTGAATGTTTGTATAAATGTATTGAAATGACTTCTTGTTAAGTGCCTTGAGATTACATCTGTTGTGAATTGGCGCTATATAAATAAACTGAATTGAATTGTTCACAAATGCTGCCCATCTAATCTGACTGAGCTGGAGCTGTTTTGCAAAGAAGAATGGGCAAGAATTTCAGTCTGTAGATGTGCAAAGCTGGTGGAGACATACCCTAAAAGACTGGCAGCTGGAAGTGCAGCAAAAGGTGGTTCTACAAAGTATTGACTCAGGGGGCTGAATAATTATGCACACCCCACTTTTCACTTATTTGTAAAAAATGTTTGGAATCATGTATGATTTTCGTTACACTTCTCACGTGTACACCACTTTGTATTGGTCTTTCACCTGGAATTCCAATAAAATTGATTCATGTTTGTGGCTGTAATGTGACAAAATGTGGAAAAGTTCAAGGGGGCCGAATACTTTTGCAAGCCACTGTATTTACTGGTTTATGTGAACAAGATACATATAGTAAGGGTTGTCCTCATTACTACTGGATTTGCCGACCTCCTCTAAAGTGGCTTAATCATGAACTAAAACAAATGTCCCTGAATGACACGGTGACCCAGACATAGTTCACACCTGGACCCATCTGAAGTCTGGACCAAGTTTACTGATTAGATATTCCCAGGTTTGTTTCCGCACCTGTGTTTTCTGATTTACAATAATACACTTTTTTTTAATTAAAGATTGAAAGTAAGTTTATTTTTATATTCCAAATTATTCAGCCGCCTGGCTAACCAACCAAAGGAGCCAACTTACCAACCAACCAACCAACAACCTCAACCTTCCCAACCAACTAGGCAACAACTGCAACCAACCAAATAACCAACACACAAACTCAACCTAAAAAGAGACCAACAAGCCCGTCAACCAAATTGTTTGACTGACCAACCAGGCAATTCAACTCAACTATAACCAATCAGCCAACCAAACTATCAACAACTAAATAAAGACAACCGACTAACCTACCAAGCAAAAACCAACCCTATTGTTCACAAAGACTGGTTTGCCAGACCAACCAAATAAACTAACCAACATACAAACTCAACCCAGCTCAATCAACCAACCAGTTTGGCCGAGCACATGGGTGCTCAACTCAACTAACCTAAATAATTGGCCACCTAATGTACTCCACTGATCAAACAACTGCCAAACCCACCGACTAGTTATCCAACTAACCAACTCAACACACTAACCACCTGACCAATGAACCCAAAATTCAACCTACCAGCCAGTCAAACCAATCTTACTAACTAACCAGTCCAACTCACTGAATAACTAACCTAACTGGTCATAAACAATGGCTGTTCAAACCAATCAGTTAAACTAGCCAACTAACAAACTAAATCAAACTCAATCAACCAATCTGGCTGAGCAAATGGGCGGATTACTAACCCAACTAATTAGCTACCTAAACTACTCCACTGAACAAGAAACTTCCCAACCCACCTGCTAGTTAACTGACCAGCCAGTTCAACAAACTAATAAACCACCTGACCAATGAACCCAACTATCCAAACTGAACAGCTGCTCAAGCCAAACTCAATGCAACAAAATTAACCAGGCCAACTTCGCACTCGAATGGCCAATAGACACAACTAGCCAAGCTGCCAAATAACCCAAGAAACAAACCCAATCAAAACACAGGCCAACCAACCATTTGACTGACCAACCAGGCAATACAACACTTCCAACCAATTAACCAACCAATCAAACTTACAAAAAACTAAGAAATCCAACCTAAAAACAGACCAACTGGCCCACCAACCAAATGTTCTTACTGTCAAACCCAGGAATTCAAAGCAACTAATTAATCAACCAAACCAGCAACAAACAAAGGCAACTGACTTACCTACCAATGAGTCAAACCAACCTTACCAACTGACCAGTCAAACTCACTTAACAACCAACCTAACTGATCATAAAGACTGGCTAATCAAAGCAACTAACTTAACTAACCAACCAACCAACCAACAAACTCTACCCAACTCAGCCAACCAATCTGGCTGAACAAATGGGTGCTCAACTTGACCAAATAATTGGCCACCTAAACTTCTCCACTAATCAAGCAACTACCCAACCAACCACTAGTTATCCAACTAACCAGCTCAACACACTGACCAATGAACCCACTATCCAAGCTCCCAGACTAAGCGTAAACTAACCAAGGATTCAGGTTGGGTCAACAATCTTTGCTTTGGAAAAGGCTTTCTGAGGATCCGAAAATATATACACACACAACATGGTTTTCCCTTGTGTACTGGTCAACTTTATTTGGTTCTGGTGTTTACAAAAACTGTTATTTATCAAAATAAACTGCTTATTTTATGGCAAATAGACCTTTTAGATACTTGAATGTTTCATGGATTTTTTTTCAATAGAAAACAGTTTCAGGAGAAATTGATGTTATTTTTCTTTTGTTAAATCCAGGAATACACCAATCCTTGTTCATTCAGACTCACTCAAGCTTCTTTGGTTATTCACAGCAGCGCTGGTGGAGCCCTGAAAAGTTCAGCCCTGAATGTCAGGTGTAATGATGTGTTTTTTTTCCTGTCTCCGCTTCCAGGTCTGGAGAAGGGCAGTCAGTACAGCTTCCAGGTGGCGGCCATGACGGTGAACGGAACAGGTCCCTCCAGTGACTGGTACACTGCCCAGACGCCGGAGAACGATTTGGATGGTAATCTGTACAACAAGAAGTGTCTTTCTCCTCTTTCCAAACACACATAAATATTTAAACAGCGGAGAACCACGGCTGGTCGATGGAGCAAAGGTTTTGTCTCAGGGGGACAGGGGGAAAAGGAGATGGAAAGCTGTTAACTGGGAGGTAGAGGGGGAGGTGTGGAGAGAAAAGACCAAGAAAAAGAAATATTATTCCAGAAGAAGAATAGGATTGAAAGGCTGCTGGGTTAAACTCACCAAAGATGCTTCGCGGAATCACAGAAAAATGCTAATATTGTCCAAAAGGTTTTGTTTTTTTAAACAGCATGGATTAAACTTTTGTATTTTTTTCAATAGGATGAACACTTAAAATTGGCTCTAAGTGTGAAATAAAACTGAACAGTGTGTAGCTCTATACCATTTCTGTCTACATGAAGTAGTGAGTAAAAAATATTTTCCCACCTCTTTATATTCCCTACACTGAGAAGAGATTAAACACTGAGAGACGGAGTTAAACACTGAGGGATGGGGTTAACACTGAGGGACGGAGTTAAACACTGAGGGACGTGGTTAAACACTAAGAAACACGGTTAAACACTGAGACGAGATTAAACACTGAGACAGAGTTAAACACTGAGGGACGGAGTTAAACACTGAGAGACGGAGTTAAACATTTAGAGACGGGGTTAAACACTGAGAGACGGGGTTAAACACTGAGACGCGGTTAAACACTGAGGAAGGGGTTAAACGTTTAGAGACGTTAAACACAGGGACGGAGTTAAACACTGAGGGACGGAGTTAAACACTGAGAGACGGAGTTAAACATTTAGAGACGGGGTTTAACACTGAGGGACGGAGTTAAACACTGAGAGATGTGGTTAAACACTGAGGGATGTGGTTAAACACTGAGACACGGAGTTAAACATTTAGAGACGGGGTTAAACACTGAGGGACGGGGTTAACACTGAGGGACGGGGTTAAACACTGAGGGACGGGGTTAACACTGAGGGAAGGGGTTAAACACTGAGGGACGCAGTTAAACACTGAGGGACGGAGTTACGCACAGAGACGGAGTTAAACACTGAGGGACGGGGTTAACACTGAGGGACAGAGTTAAACACTGAGGGACATGGTTAAACACTGAGAAACACGTTTAAACACTGAGTCGAGATTAAACACTGAGACGGAGTTACACACTGAGGGACGGAGTTAAACACAGAGACGGAGTTAAACATTTAGAGACGGGGTTTAACACTGAGAAACGCGATTAAACACTGAGGAAGGGGTTAAACCTTTAGAGACGTTAAACACAGGGACGGAGTTAAACACTGAGAGACGTGGTTAAACACTGAGGGACGTGGTTAAACACTGAGGGACGGGGTTAATTACTGAGAGACGTGGTTAAACACTGAGAGACGTGGTTAAACACTGAGGGACGGGGTTAAACACTGAGAGACGCAGTTAAACACTGAGACCAGGTTAAACACTGAGAGACGTGGTTAAACACTGAGAGACGGAGTTAAACATTTAGAGACGCGGTTAAACACTGAGGGACAGGGTTAACACTGAGGGACGGGGTTAAACACTGAGGGACGCAGTTAAACACTGAGGGACGGAGTTACACACAGAGACGGAGTTAAACATTTAGAGACGGGGTTTAACACTGAGAAACGCGATTAAACACTGAGGAAGGGGTTAAACCTTTAGAGACGTTAAACACAGGGACGGAGTTAAACACTGAGAGACGGAGTTAAACATTTAGAGACGCGGTTAAACACTGAGGGACAGGGTTAACACTGAGGGACGGGGTTAAACACTGAGACGGAGTTACACACTGAGGGACGGAGTTAAACACAGAGACGGAGTTAAACATTTAGAGACGGAGTTAAACATTTAGAGACGGGGTTTAACACTGAGAAACGCGATTAAACACTGAGGAAGGGGTTAAACCTTTAGAGACGTTAAACACAGGGACGGAGTTAAACACTGAGAGACGTGGTTAAACACTGAGGGACTGGGTTAATTACTGAGAGACGTGGTTAAACACTGAGAGACGTGGTTAAACACTGAGGGACGGGGTTAAACACTGAGAGACGCAGTTAAACACTGAGACCAGGTTAAACACTGAGAGACGTGGTTAAACACTGAGAGACGGAGTTAAACATTTAGAGACGCGGTTAAACACTGAGGGACGCGGTAAACACTGAGGGACGGAGTTAAACACTGAGGGACGTGGTTAAACACTAAGAAACACGGTTAAACACTGAGGGACGGGGTTAAACACTGAGGGACGCAGTTAAACACTGAGGGACGGAGTTACACACAGAGACGGAGTTAAACACTGAGGGACGGGGTTAAACACTGAGGGACGGGGTTAAACACTGAGGGACGGGGTTAAACACTGAGGGACGGAGTTAAACACTGAGGGACGTGGTTAAACACTAAGAAACACGGTTAAACACTGAGACGAGATTAAACACTGAGGGACGGAGTTAAACACTGAGAGACAGAGTTAAACACTGAGGGACCGAAGGGACGGAGTTAAACACTGAGAGAGGGAGTTAAACACTGAGGGACGGGGTTAAACACTGAGAAACGCGGTTAAACACTGAGAAGAGATTAAACACTGAGGGACGGGGTTAAAAACTGAGGGACGGGGTTAAACACAGGGACGCGGTTAAACACTGAGAAAAGATTAAACACTGAGAGACGAGGTTAAACACTGAGAGACGGAGTTAAACATTTAGAGACGGGGTTAAACACTGAGGGACGGAGTTGAACACTGAGAGGGGGAGTTAAACACCGAGGAATGGAGTTAAACACTAAGAGACGGGTTTACAGATTGAAAAACAGGGCCAAGTGTTTCATGTATAGAGGGATAATGTTAAGTTGTTTACTGCAGTATCCCAGCCGACGCACCGTCCAGGATAATGTCACAGCTGAACAGAGTGGCAGACCAGGTGTAGCTTCTACAAAGAGTAAAAACAGAGAACATAAAGTTAAATGTTGAAATTACAGCAAATAATTCAAGATTGGAGCGTAGTAGGAGAACATATCAGATGTCAATGACTTTGTTTCTCATCTGTTGTTGAATTTCTTTAGACTGATGTATTGCTTTTTGAGATCGTTTACTTTGTGTTGTCAAATGGGTATTATTTAATCAATGTCTTGATTCTACGAGTTTGGCAGTGATCAGGCCTGGGTGTGGCTGGTTAAATGTAACCCAGATGTCCAAACAAAGTGGTTAATCTGTTCATCTATGATTGAACCGGGACAGCAGTTAGTTGTTCACATAGATCCAGGTTATAGCATTTTCCCTTTTTTGATCAGTGAAATCATCATTTAGAAACTTAGTTTTTACTCAGGTTATATGTGTCTGATATCAAAATGTGTTTAATAATCTGAAACATTTAGGTGAAGACATGTATTAAGGGGGCAGATTCTTTCTCACTGGGCTGTGTATTGTAGATGAAAAGTCAGAAGTTTAGTTAATCGTCATAAATCTCCACATCTCCACAATGTTGTTAGATGATTTAAAAACCAAACCTGAACCCAGAATACGAAACAATTCAAATGTATAGTCCTGGAGGCAATAATAAAACATGCTGGTAAACTTTAAGTAAATAAGCTCAGAGTATATGCTTAAAGGTTTATTATGACTAAACATGTAATTTTAATCTTATAACGAGCAATTGTTATTAGTTTGCTGTTTGGTCCGCTTAATTAATTTATTAGAAAGGTGTTGAGATAAAATTTCCAATGAAACATTTCCTAATTGGTGAATTAGGTCATTCTGAATAACTGTTTAATACATGCTTTGTAACTAATAAAGACTTTATAATTGTGTTTAAAAGCAATTAGTTAATGTTTCATCGTTAATTCAGATGAATATAGGACAGATGCAACAAACAGGCTTGAGTAATGATTCCTCTGAGAATAATTGGACCACAGGCTGAAGATAAGGAACACAATGTTCTGCTCAACAGGAAGCCCCTCGGATAAAAATCACAAACACATCCTTGCTAACCGTGTTTCTCAAAGAGACGTAGATCTAATTTAAATGGATTATCGCTCAGTGGAGCGGTATGGAGCGCCTCCCCCAGGGGAACAGGGAGGCCAATAATCGGATCTAATCTGAAGCTGAGGAGAAACACAACGTGTCAGTTCTTCTTCTGTGATTTGTTCTGGCAGAGAGTCAGGTGCCCGACCAGCCCAGCTCACTGCACGTCAGACCGCTCCCCAGCAGCATCATCATGTCCTGGACGCCGCCGCTCAGCCCCAACATCCTGGTCCGAGGTTACATCATCGGCTACGGAGTGGGAAGTCCTTACGCCGAGACGGTCCGCGTGGACAGCAAGCAGAGATACTACTCCATCGAAAACCTGGGTAACCTTCGACTCCATCGGTTCATCCATCCATTTGTTCATCCATCCATCCATCCATTTGTTCATTTATCCATCCATCTGTTCATCCATCCATCCATTTGTTCATCCATCCATCCATCCATCCATCTGTTCATCCATCCATCCATCTGTTCATCCATCCATCCATCCATCTGTTCATCCATCCATCCATCTGTTCATCTATCCATCCATCTGTTCGTCCATCCATCCATCTGTTCATCCATCCATCTGTTCATCCATCCATCCATCTGTTCGTCCATCCATCTGTTCATCCATCCATCAATTTGTTAGTTCATCCATCTGTTAATCCATCCATCCATCCATCTGTTCATTCATCCATCCATCCATCCATCTGTTCATCCATCCATCCATCCATCCATCCATCTGTTCATCCATCCGTCCATCCATCCATCTGTTCATCCATCCATCCATCTGTTCATCCATCTGTTCATTCATCCATCTGTTCATCCATCCATCCATCCATCCGTTCATCCATCCATCCATCCATCCATCCATCCATCCATCCATCCATCCATCCATCCATCTGTTCATCCATCCATTTGTTCATCCATCCATCCATCCATCCATCCATCCATCTGTTCCTCTGTCCATCCATGCATCTATCCATCCATCCATCCATCCATCCATCATTCATCTGTTCATCCATCCATCTGTTAATCCATTCATCTGTTCATCCATCCATCCGTCCATCCGTTCATCCATCCATCCATCCGTTCATCCATCCATCCATCCATCCGTCCATCCATCCATCCATCCATCCATCCCTCCATCCATCCATTTATCCATCCATCCATCTGTTCATCCATCCATCCATCCATCTGTTCATCCATCCATTCTTTCATTTATCCATCCATCCATCCATCCATCCATCTGTTCATCCATCCATCTGTTCATCCACCCATCCATCCATGTGTTCATCCATCCATGAATCCATCCATCCATCTGTTCCTCCATCCATTCATTCATTTATCCATCCATTCATCTGTTCATCCATTCATTCATTTATCCATCCATCCATCTGTTTCTCTGTCCATCCATCCATCTGTTCCTCTGTCCATCCATTCATCTATCCATCCATCAGTCTGTTCATCCATCCATTTGTTCATCCATCCATCTGTACCTCTGTCCATCCATCCATCTGTTCCTCTGTCCATCCATCCATCCATCCATCCATCCATCCATCCATCTGTTCATCCATCCATCCATCCATCTGTTCATCCATCCATTCATTCATTTATCCATCATCCATCTTTTCATCCATCCATCTTTTCATCCATCCATCCATCTGTTCATTCATCCGTCCGTCAATCCATCCATCTGTCCGTTCATCCATCCATCTGTTCATCCATCCGTCCATCCATCTGTTCATCCATCCATCCATCAATCCATCCATCCATCTGTTCCTCCATCCATTCATTCATTTATCCATCCATTCATCTGTCCATCCATCCATCTGTTCCTCTGTCCATCCATTCATCCATCCATCCATCCATGTGTTCATCCATCCATTTGTTCATCCATCCATCCATCCATGTGTTCATCCATCCATTTGTTCATCCATCCATCCGTCCATCCATCTGTTCCTCTGTCCATCCATCCAACTGTTCCTCTGTCCATCCATCCATCCATCCATCCATCATTCATCTGTTCATCCATCCATCTGTTCAACCATTCATCTGTTCATCCATCCTTCTGTTCATCCATCATCCATCCATCCATCCGTTCATCCATCCGTCTGTCCAACCATCCATCCATCCATCCATTCATCCATATGTTCATCCATC
>OY747717.1:2257500-2272500 GCA_963556495.2 Valencia hispanica
GATGGATGGATGGATGAAAGATGCAAATAGCAGCAGCAGAAATGTTAATGAAGTGAGATAAATCGTGTAAATTAGCTCAGCTACATCTTCATGCATGGGGTGGGTGGAGACACTGTCCATCAGTGATGTTATTTTAGCCAGAGTCCTTCTGTCTCCCACCACCTCCACTGGATCCAGGGGGCGCCATAGAGCAGAACCGGCCTTCCTGATGGTAAAAAAAAGGTGTAGGAATGCTGATAATGAATCCTGTGTAAAACAGACCATTATCATCCATCCATCCATCTATAGATGAAGCCAGTATTAACACATCATCAGTAGATAACTGGTGATTTTTAACGCATGCCGTCCTCTAAGTTGTCGCGTTAACTTTCCAAACGTCCTGCTTTAAAAATCTGAGCTGTCCCTTTAAAAAACCAGCTGTAGTTCTGCCAGCGGCTCCTGCTGGACCTTGTAGTTCTGAATGTGGAGCTTGAAGCAGGAAGACTGGCAGCGGCCTCCCCTCTCCTTCCGCTCTGATCCTCCATCTGAGTCAGATAAACGAAACGCTTCCCATCCTCAGCTTATGAATTAAACAATCCCCCCTGCACACACACATAAATCCTTTATTACACTCCCCTTTAGAGATAAGGAGTGAGGATCTCCAACCACCTTGGCGTGATGATCAGAGGAGGAGGAAACTCAGCTGTCAGCTTCTGGAACACTTTCTATCTTTTCATTTTGGTTTATTTATGGGGGTGAAACTACTAAAAAAACTAAAATAAGGAATAATTGAGAACGATGAAGGTTTAAGTCTTTGTTTTTAAAATAAAAATCAGACCAAACTGATTAATTATTATGAATGAATTACAGTTATTGAATTAACAGAAGACTGACTGCTAAACGCCTTAAATATTCTATTCAATTCAAGAATACTTTATTGATCCCAGAGGGAAATTAAGTGTTGGTACGCTGTATAGCTCATGTTATTAATTATTTAAGGAATTGTTATAGATCATGATGGCTGTGGGCAGGAAGGATTTCCTGTAGCAGTCTGTATTGCAGCGAAATTGAAGAAGCCTCTGACTGAAGACGCTCTGTATGACAGTCTCATATAAAGAATAAAGATAAAGAAACAGTTTTTATTTATGAAAGAAAGATGAAGCCAGAGTTAAAAAGCTATGTGTGGGTAAAAAAACAAAAAACTGAGTACACCCCAAGATCCGGCAGCCTGTAGATCCTCCGTTTGCAGCAGAGCTGTTGTTCATTGAGGTTTAATTCAGGACTTTGACTAGACCATTGCACAGCCTGGATGCTTTTCTTCCCCGCAGCAAACTTCCGAACCTCTTGGTTTTTAATGGAGGAGCTCAGCGTTAGATTGGCACGTACGACCCACGTCATCACTCCTCCACCACTGTACATTACAGTAGTAGAATTTATAACAAACTACAAAAAACAACAAAAAAAACACTGGTTTTCCAGTGGCGTTCATGCTAAGGAGGATCAATCCATGCACCCCCCGGCTGCTGCTTTCCTCTGTTTTCATTTTGCCTTCCTGTAACACCCCGACAGACAATCAGACATCCAGCAGCAATCTAATGAGCTTCGCCGGGATCATCTGAAATGAGTTTCGTCTGCCAAAGAGGAGCGAGGAGCTCTTTACGTGCAGAGACTCCAGCATGTCAGTCAGGAGTCGATAAGCTGAGACCCTCAGGGCTCCGATAGAAACTAAACCCATTACTGATCCGACGAGGTCGTCAGCAGTGACACACACACACTGTTCTGCAGCCTGCTGGAGAGCTTTCATATGGCAGCTTTAAAAAACGTCTCGTTAACGGCGGTATCCTCGTTAATGTACTGGCTGGCTCTCGCCTCTCCGCCCCCACACCGCCGAGGCTACGCCAACTCCCAAGCAGCCGCCTCCATTAAATCAACGGGCTGAGGACCGCAGAGAGGCCTGGAAGAGATGGGATGAGATAGGGACAAGATGGGGGGGGGGGGGGGGCTTTAAAAATCAGGAGACACAGAAGAGTAAAGGAGTGTAAATGTGAAAGGTTGATGCAGAGAGGGGAGGAGGAGGCGTTTTCTGCATCCTCATCAGTATTCTGTTCTGACCGAAGCTTTATTGTAATGCCGGACGGCCAGTTTAACCACAGCAGCTCCTGCTGCACCTCCCTCATCAATCTCCCTCTCTCCTCCCTCCCTCCGCCTCTCATCAGTCTCTCGTTCCCTCCGCCGGCCTGCAGCATTTCTCTCCACCCTCAGAGCATCACTGTTGATTCGCTCAGAGGTCCGGTTGGCTCTGCACGCTGGACACAGCAGCTGCAGAGCCACATAGACTGAATGACGCAGCTGAGCAGAAAGCCTGCGTGCAATAATATGATCAGTACAGAAACTGGAACATATTCCAGACGGATTAAAAAACTTTTTGGGTTGTCAGGAAACATCCAGAGCCCATTTTATGTCAGTCTGAGGGGTTTCCTGCATGCTGAAGGAAAAATGTTAACTTGAAGTTTCTCTCTCTACCTATTAGCATGCAGCACATTATTTTATTTGTATTATTTCATTTTATTTACATTTTCTATTTATTCATTTTTCAATAATTATTTTATATTATTTATTTTATATTTAATTTTAAATAAATATAAATATATAACATATATAAATATAAATAAATAACTATATTTATGTTATTGATTGATTTACTTTATTTTTATGATTGTATCCACAATTTAATTTAATTTATACTATTTACTACTTTTAAGTAAACATTAGTTTTATTTGTTTCATATTTGTTACGAAAATGTCCTTTTCTATAATAATTTAGCTCAATTCATTGTTAATTATGCTAATTTATTTTTATTTTATTTGGCTTTTTCCACACATTGTTAATTTATTTTATTTTTTTTTGCATTTTTTTCTATTTAACATTTTTAACTTGATTTACTTTATTATACAGTCAAGTGAAAAAAAAAGAGACCCCTTATTAAATACATATAAAAATAATATCTCTGGAAAATTATGTTTACGTTTGAAGAAATAAAAATGAACGTTTTAAATAGAACATATAAACAGAAATGTGTTTTGTAGCTCGAGTAAAAGTTAGTACACCCCCCCTCCCTGATAGTTGGTCCTCCCCCGTTTATCTGGACTAAATTCAGTGAGGAGCTTCTTGTCTCCATCCAGCATCTCTGACGTCCGTCTGAGGAACGTTTGCTGCTCCTCTCCTCAGGTTCAGCTCTGAGATGTCTGAGGAGTTTCCTGCATGTTCAGCCTGTTATAAAGTCCCCCCACAGCATCCGGGCTTTGACTAGACCCAGGACTGTCCATGTGTTAGTCCTCGGTGGATCTACTGGGGTGTTTTGGGCTCAGTTCTGCTTCAGCTTTAATGTTCTTACAGATTTTCCTCAAGCTCCCTCTGATAGACGATAGAAAACATGCTGGACTCCATGATGGTGAGCTGACCAGGTCCTGCTGCAGCAAAGCATCCCCACACCATGACACTTCCACCTCCATGCTTCACAGCAGGTTGGAGGTTCTGCTCCTGAAACGTTGTGTTGTTGTTTGGTTTAACCCGAACTTCATCCTCTGTTCCGGTGTCCATATTGTGACAGCCCTCATGGAGGACAAAGGTTTTCTCCTTGAACATGAAAATTAAACTTGTTTAGCCTCTTTTTCAGATTCAGATTCTTTATCGTCATTGTAAGATACAACGAAATTTCAAAGACACGATAGAAGCAAGTTCAGTAATAAAAAATGTAATAAATAGCAATAAAATACATACATGAAATACATAAAAAATACTAACTGCACAGTGCAAGAAACCAGCTGCACAGTAAACATAAGAATTGGGAGTAAAAGTTGCTGTTTAAAACGGCAATGGCTTTTGGATAAAAACAGTTTGGCGATCTGCTGGTTTGAGCTCTAGCAGCCCGGTGTCGCCTGCAAACAAGCGGTGTGCTGGATGTGATGGGTCTTCTAATATATGTTTAACTTTTGGAAGACAGCGGGAGGTGGAGAAGTCATTAAGATCCGGGAGCTGTGTGTTTATTTTTTCTGTCCCGTTTTGATTAGTCTTTGTAGCTCTTTCTTGTCAGCAGCTGAACTGCTGGTGTACCACACAAGGATGCCATAAGTGAAGAGACTCTACAGAACTGTGATAAAAGGAGAGGAGCGGATGTATTTACCTTCAAGTCCTCGGAAAGTGTAGTCTCTGCTGCTGTGTCCTCTTAACCAAGGTGTTGGTGTTTAAGGTCCATGACAGGTCTTCTGATATATGTATGCCCAGTTTCTCCGTTTCCTCAAGCTGCCGTTGTCCGTTTTGATTGGACAGACTTTCCATCAGAAGTAGCAAGAAGCTGCTGGAGGTCGCTGATGACGTTTTACAGTTTTTGGAGACTTCTTTTAGCATCTTGCTGTCTGCTCTCAGGGCGAACCTGCTTTGGAGTTGTCCTCCACCTGCAGACGGTTTTCTGTATGTTGGAACGACTGATTTAAATTCATTTTTGCCTCCGCTCTAATTCCTTTACCAGACTCTTACACAGCTAAAATGTGTGATTTGAGTCATTTTCAGTGGTTCTTATTGTGTGGTTAAATTGTATATATTTTTTATTATAGTTTACAGAAAACCTTAAAATGTATTTTTTCATTTTTTTCTAATTGTTACTTGAGTTTTTTTCTCATCACTGGTAAACTTTAAATTAAAATCCATATGTCCAAACACATAGGCTTTTATAGGGTGTCCTAACTTTTTCACATGACTGTTTATTTCATTTAGCTTGTTTTAATTCATTATTTGGTGTTTATTTTATTTTGGGGTTGTGTTTATTTGTTTTATAGTGTTTTAAGTTTTATAGTAATTTAATATTTATATTTAATTTAGTTATTTTAGCTGATCTATTTTATTGTACTTTCTGTTTTTTATATTACATGTTTAGTTTCTTTTTAAATTTTTTTTTTTTCATGCATTTAGTTCATTTTTAATGCTGCCACTGACATCAGAAAGGAAGAAAAAGTTACTGTGCTGAATTCTAAGCATCCATCCAGGTAATGGGATGTATAGTTTCTTTATAATATCTCAGGTCCTACTTTCCCCAGATAGCCTCCTAGAGGAGGCAACCAGGAGGCTGATCAGAATAAACGAGCACCTTTAGAGTATTTGTTTGTTTCTGCATTGAAAAGTGTCAAACTATTTAATAGACCAGAACTGTGGAAGAATAAAACTAACAAAAGCATCTTTAATGATGACCCACAGACTGATATTTGCCTTTCTGCCCCAGAAACGTATCTATTTACATTCCTCTAAATCATTTTGTGCTTTAACACCAACAGACCAATCAATCTTTCAGCGTTCACAAGGTATTAACATAAAAACTTATGTGTCTGTTTAGGTGTTTATTGGTTTTAATATTACTACTAAAGAACCAACGTAAAAAATCCCTAGAAACCTTACCTGTAACCAGCTGTCTGAGTTTCCTGTTAAACAGTTTGAGTATTGTTCTGTTTTTCTAATGACTTGTTGCTGTTTTCTTCTCTGTTTTTCATATTTGTGCCTTCATTCAGCCAAATAAGTCCCAAACATTAAGCAGCTGATTTATTCCTGCATCTCTAATGCTCATCTTCAGCTTTTCCTTCAGGCCTTTTTGTTTAATACATGCAGGAGACTAAAAATAACCTTCAGTTGTGGTGTTGTAGTGAAGTGAAAAACACTGCTACTGAACGTATTGCAGATGTTTGTGCTTCCAGCAGGTTTGTTGTCAGTAGTTCAGAGGTCACAGAGCTGGAATCAGTGGAGAAGCTTGTTTTCTGGTTTAATTTGCTTTCTGCTCATTGCAGCTCTCTGTAACAATCTCTTTGTCTTCTTTTCACCATGCTGCCTTCAGGTGTTTCCTTCATCAGTCAGAAAGCGCATTCAGCTGGAAGGCTGCTCCCAACCCATCTGATTGGAACGTGAAATTGTTATATATGTTTTCTTTCCAAACAGACAGGCTTCCCTGGAATCATCCTTTGAAGCGGTCTTGATCAATTATTCTCCAGGCTTTATGAAGATTTCCACTTTTTCTCACATTTTTAGTTCACAAAACATTGGCATATTTGAGCAATATGTTCTTACATTGCTCTCATTGATAAAATGGCAGACAAGTTTATTCAGACTAAAGGTAACAGGTTAAAACATTAATAAAATAATAATTCATTGTTGCTGTAAAGCTGCTGTAAAAAAAGCAATGTTTGTTTTCAGTCCTCATTTAAACGACCCAACTGTTTCCAGACATCTCAGGTTTTCAGGGATTTGATTTGGTTCTGATTCTGGGAACAATAACAGTTTAGAACCATTAAAAATGCTTAGTTCAGCAAAACCAAAGCAACTTAAGATAAGGTAAATGTTGACGTTAGTGCAAGCTATAATAACGCAAGCTAAACAACTAAGGTATAGTAAATTTAGCTAAGATAGGGTCAGATAAGTTGGCTTGCAAAAGTATTTGGCCCCCTTGAACGTTTCCACATTTTGTTACATTACAGCCACAAACATGAATCAATTTTATTGGAATTCCAGGTGAAAGACCAAAACAAAGTGGTGTACACGTGAGAAGTGGAACGAAAATCATACATGATTCCAAACATTTTTTATAAATAAATAACTGAAAAGTGGGGTGTGCGTAATTATTCAGCCCCCTGAGTCAATACTTTGTAGAATCACCTTTTGCTGCACTTCCAGCTGCCAGTCTTTTAGGGTATGTCTCTACCAGCTTTGCACATCTAGAGACTGAAATTCTTGCCCATTCTTCTTTGCAAAACAGCTCCAGCTCAGTCAGATTAGATGGACAGCGTTTGTGAACAGCAGTTTTCAGATCTTGCCACAGATTCTCGATAGGATTTAAATCTGGACTTTGACTGGGCCATTCTAACACATGGATATGTTTTGTTTTAAACCATTCCATTGTTACCCTGGCTTTATGTTTAGGGTCGTTGTCCTGCTGGAAGGTGAACCTCCGCCCCAGTCTCAAGTCTTTTGCAGACTCCAAGAGGTTTTCTTCCAAGATTGCCCTGTATTTGGCTCCATCCATCTTCCCATCAACTCTGACCAGCTTCCCTGTCCCTGCTGAAGAGAAGCACCCCCAGAGCATGATGCTGCCACCACCATATTTGACAGTGGGGATGGTGTGTTCAGAGTGATGTGCAGTGTTAGTTTTGCATTTTGGTCTCATCTGACCAGAGCACCTTCTTCCACATGTTTGCTGTGTCCCCCACATGGCTTGTGGCAAACTGCAAACGGGACTTCTTATGGTTTTCCTTTAACAATGACTTTCTTCTTGCCACTCTTCCATAAAGGCCAACTTTGTGCAGTGCACCACTAATAGTTGTCCTATGGACAGATTCCCCCACCTGAGCTGTAGATCTCTGCAGCTCGTCCAGAGTCACCATGGGCCTCTTGGCTGCATTTCTGATCAGCGCTCTCCTTGTTTGGCCTGTGAGTTTAGGTGGACGGCCTTGTCTTGGTAGGTTTACAGTTGTGCCATACTCCTTCCATTTCTGAATGATCGCTTGAACAGCGCTCCGTGGGATGTTCAAGGCTTGGGAAATCTTTTTGTAGCCTAAGCCTGCTTTAAATTTCTCAATAACTTTATCCCTGACCTGTCTGGTGTGTTCTTTGGACTTCATGGTGTTGTTGCTCCCAACATTCTCTTAGACAACCTCTGAGGCCGTCACAGGACAGCTGTATTTGTGCTGACATTAGATTACACACAGGTGCCTCTATTTAGTCATTAGCACTCATCAGGCAATGTCTATGGGCAACTGACTGCACTCAGACCAAAGGGGGCTGAATAATTACGCACACCCCACTTTTCAGTTATTTATTTGTAAAAAATGTTTGGAATCATGTATGATTTTCGTTCCACTTCTCACATGTACACCACTTTGTTTTGGTCTTTCTCCTGGAATTCCAATAAAATTGATTCATGTTTGTGGCTGTAATGTGACAAAATGTGGAAACGTTCAAGGAGGCCGAATACTTTTGCAAGCTACTGTATGTCAAAATGAACTAAGCTAGGATAAGGGGAGCTAAGATTAGCTAAGATGCAGTGAAAATAACTAAGCTAATAAAAGCTGAAATAAAATAAACTAATCCAATCTAGGCTAAATTGAGATAAAGTAAGTTAAACTAAAATAGTTAAAGTAAGTTAAACTAAAATAGTCTAGCATAATACAGGATGAGCACTAAACTAACAGAAACTAAGGTAAGGATAGAATAATAACAGAACTGTGACAGTAATACATTAAAGAGTAACTAAAACCCAAAATAACTTTTTTTTGCCTATAAACTGTGTAAATGGGTATTTACCAATGCGATCTTTCAGTTTCTGGGGATGTTTTTACATTTTCTCACAGACACGCCCCGTGGGTTTGGGTATAAAACTATCAGACATATTCCCCCCCCCCCTCGTGGCGAGTTTGGAGTTGGATTGCGTTTCTCAGGTTAGCCTTATTATCACATTAGCACTAAGTTTTTAATGGGGTTCAGTTACACTTTAAACTAAACTAAAATGAGTGAGGAAAAGCTTAGATAAACAATGCTAAGAAAAATAAAGCTAAAATAAAATCAGCTAAATTTAAATAAACTAATCTTAGAAAATTGCTTAATGTAATAAGAAGGAACTTAGGTAAGACAAGCAAATAAACTCCAGTTAAATAAATATATGAATTATAATATATCTAATACAAAAGTAAGCTAATAGTAGATCACATATGCTAATCTGATGCTAGTTCAAATTAGCTAAAGCAGACTAAACCTATGAGAAAGCTAAATAAAAATGATTAATCTAATATTAAACTAAACAGAGATAAACTAATTTTGGCTATGATAAAATAAAATAAACTAAAAAAACAAACAAATATAAGCTATATGCTAATACAAAATAAATTGAAGGTTGGACTAAAGTAAGACTAAATTAGACTAAGCTACCATTATTAACAATGTTACTGAGTAGAAATAAAGTAAGAAAATGCAATTTTTGATAATCAACAATGAAAAAATAAACTAAAGGAAAGTTATCTAAGATAAAAGTAAGTTAATATTGGATAAATCACGCTATTCTGAAGCACAATCAATTAGCTAAAGCAGCCAAATCTAAGATAAAGCTAAATAACACAGACTAACCTCGGATGAAACTAAACTGAAATAAACTAAAATACAGTATACATACTGAAATAGTATAAACTAAACAAAGGTAAACGGACAGATTAAGCTAAGCTAGACATAGCAATGGTAAACGAAACAAAATATATTTTTGTAAAGGTTTTTTCTTCATCTGCTACTTCCATTAAATCTGAAGACTAATCCAGACTAATCAAATAGATACTGCCTTTTTTCTTTTAATTTGTAAGTTTTAAACATGGAAATACATATTTGGTGTGAATAAGTCAATAAAGAGATCCATCATACTTTAGGAAGAGTAATAAGGTGATTCTTGTGGGAATCTTGGCAGCCACCGAATGAGCAAGTCGTCCCACTTAAAAAGATGAGAGAGGTCTGTCATTTTCATCATAGGTTTCAATTCAGTTTATTTATATAGCGCCAATTCACAACAGATGTCATCTCAAGGCACTTAACAAGAAGTCATTTCAATACATTTATACAAACCTTCCAATCAGTTAAAAAGTTTCCTATTTAAGGAATCCCAGCAGGTTGCGTCAGTCATTGGCGTGAGGTTGGGCCCCGTTGATGCAGACTTTCCAACCACAGCAATCCTTCAGCAATCCCTCATACTGAGCAAGCATGTGGCGACGGTGGAGAGGAAAAACTCCCCTTTAACAGGAAGAAACCTCCAACAGAACCTGGCTCAGTAGGAGCGGCCATCTGCCACGACCGTCTGGGGGTTTGAGAAGACAGAGCCGAGACACAGAAGGAACAGAAGATCTGATATAAGAGAACTTTCTATGTTACAGAAAGTAAAAAGTTGATAACAGGACACAGTGGATGTTCAGTTACTGGGAGGATCATCCCAGTCGATGCCCCCCGTCCAACAGGGCATTGCAGCCAAGCAGCATACCAGACCAGGTATATCTTCTATGGAGAGAAAAACACTGAGAGAAAACAAAGTTAACAGTCGAAATAGCAGAATGAACTGTAATACAACTGGAGAGTAGTAGGAGAGAAAAGTAGCAGAGTGAAGAAAATTGGTAAGTGTGTCCTCCAGCAGTCTAAGCCTATAGCAGCATAACTACAGAGATAGCTCAGGATGACCTAAGCCACTCTAACTATAAGCTTTATCAAAAAGGAAAGTTTTAAGCCTGGCCTTAAAAGTAAACAGAGTGTCTGCCTCACGGACTAAAGCTGGGAGCTGGTTCCACAGGAGAGGAGCCTGATAACTAAAAGATTTTCACATTTCAACTGTGAGAGACAGAATGTAAAAAAATCCAGGAAATCACTTTGTATGATTTTTAAAGAGTTTCTTTGTATAATGGTGCAGAAAATAAGTATTTGGTCAATAACAAAGCTTGACCAGGTTCTCACACACTGTAGCTGGTATTTTGGCCCATTCCTCCATGCAGATGTTCTCTAGAGCTGGGATGTTTACGGACTTTCATCTCCCTCCACAGATTCTCTATACAGGGTAGCCCCAGGGTTTTAAAAGTCTTTAAAAAGTCTTAAATTTCATGTTTCCAAATTAAGACCTTAAAAAGTCTAAAATTCTGTTGCCAAAGTCTTAGGGGCTGTTTACACGACAATGTTGCCGTTTTTGTTTGAATACGCGGGTGAAAACGCGCTGCGTTTACACGACAGGGCGCTCGATGGAAAACGATGTAGTACATATGCCCGGCCTTTAGATGGCAGTGTGGCCCGTGTATCCAGTGTTCCAAGGTTTCCCCCTCATAACCTGTAAAAGAAACATTTCATGATAGCTAACAATGGCGGTCTTCTTGTAGTTTTCCGCTTAAATAAAGGCGTATTGATTATTTGGCGCATGTATTGTATGCGTTTCCGTTGGTGATCGCATAGAAGCCTGATTATCTCTAAGTTTTGCTTACAGAGACCAAATAACTTCAGAAGCTGCATCAGCAGTAACAGCATACCTGGATCCGCCATTGTTGTTTTTCTGTAGAAATGCGGAGTGCGCAAGTGCAACATGTCCGTAGGTGGCTGGCAGTGACGACATCGTTTTCAAACTTCTCCGGCTTGCGTTTACACGACAACGAATCACCCAGCTTTTTCAAAACTCTCCACTCTGGAAGATGCGTTTTCGCCCCCCCGGTTACCCGTTGTCGTGTAAACGAGAGGCCGAATCGGAGAGAAAAACCTCAGTTTTGCTGAAAAACGTTGTTGTGTGAACAGCCCCTTAATTTGTTGCTCAAAGGTCTTAAATTTTTTATCATACTAGCCTATTTATGTATTTTAAATATTTATAATTTTTAGCATTGGTGTCCATTTATAGCCAAGCCGGGCGGAAAAAAACATTACGTCACTGGACGTTCTTGGAGCATGCGCAAACAATACTTTGCACTATCGCGCCAGCGGCAACGCAACAACGTAATTACACGATTACACGAGAGGAAACCTCACAAAATGGGGAAGTGTCGCTTTAATTCACAGTGCCTTAGAGATCCAAAATATAGCGACAGGATCAGAGAGGTTCCGGGCAGCGACGGCGAAGCAAGATGCCATTTGTGTTGGAAAACATTCAAGCTTGACTACCTTAGGTCATCTCGCTTTGGACTCTCACACAAAGAGTGTAAAACACACGGCATCTGCCCGCCACGGCCAGCCGCCCATTGTTCAGTTCTACACGGCACAACCTTCGCCGCCCCAGACATCATTGCTAACATCAACAGCGCAAAGTCATTTCAGTGGAGCACCAACGCTTCGGGCAGAAGACTTGGCCCCATACATATTGAAGGAGTTGGTCAAAGAAGTTAACAAGGCAATTGGTGGATTTGTTGTGATGTATAATTTTAGTTGTTAATTTATTTTTGGGTGCATGTACAAAAGTGAAGAGAAATTAGGCCTTTAAGCCCTAAATGTGGTTCTTTTGAGTGTACACATCTTTTTTGCACTTTGATACTGTGGTTTATTATAGTATGAATATGTTCCAACAAAGCACACAATTTATTTTACTATGTGGCCCTATTGGATTTTCATGACTCCTTAGGCCTTCTGTTGGACCTTACATTGAGGTATTTAATTCCAGGTTTACACTAGGAGTACTTTTTGGGGTGATGACTGTTGATTTTTACAAGCAATGCAGACTAATCCATTCACATTTAAACTACTGTTAATGTGCTCTTTTTTGTAATAAAAGTCTAATTATTAGATTTTTTCTTTTAGTAATTGTCATTATGGGCATTGTTTATGGTGTTTTACGACATCATAAGTGCAATATAGGTTTTAATTTTCATTCAAGTTGTCTTAAAAATGTCTCAAATTTGGGGTGGTCAAACCTGGTCCGGAGACTGGCTAGGCCGCTCCAGGACCAGGAAATGCTTTTTACGTAGCCACTCCTTCGTTGCCTAGGCGACGTGTTTGGGATCATTGTCAGGCTGGAAGATCCAGCCACGTTTCATCTTCAGTGCTCTCACTGATGGAAGGAGGTTTTTGTCCAAAATCTCACGATACACGGCCCCATTCACCATTTCCTTAATACGGATCAGTCGTCCTTTCCCCTTTGCAGAAAAGCAGCCCCAAAGCATGATGCTTCCACCCCCGTGCTTAACAGTGGGTATGGTGTCCTTGGGATGTAACTCAGCATTCTTCCCCCTCCAAACACGGCGAGTGGCGTTTATACCAAAGAGTTTTATTTTGGTCTCATCTGACCACAGGACATTCTCCCAATCCTCCTCTGGATCATCCAGATGGTCTCTGGTAAACTTTAGACGGGCCTGGACTTGTTCTGGCTTAAGCTGGTGGACCTTTCAAGCCCTGCAGGATTTTATTTCCATGACGACGTAGTGTATTACTAATGGTAACATTTGTTACTGTGATCCCAGCTCTCTTCAGGTCATTGACCAGTTCCTCCTGTTTAGTTTTGGGCTGTTTCCTCACCGTTCTCTAGATCATGTGTTCCCCACCAGGTGACATCTAGTATGGAGCCCCAGGTAGAGGGAGATTGTCAGTGATCTTGTATTTATTCCATTTTCTAATAATTGCTCCAACAGTTGATCTCTTCTCACCAAGCTGCTTGCCTATTGTTGATTGGTTCATCCCAGTCTTGTGCAGGTCTACAATCTTGTCCCTGGTGTCCTTGGACAGCTCTCTGGTCTTGGCCATGGTGGAGGTGGGAGTCTGACTGTTTGAAGGTGTGGACAGGTGTCTTTATACAGAAAACGAGTTCAGTACAGGCGCCATTGATACAGGTAACGAGTGGAGGATAGAAGAGCTTCTTAAAGAAGTAGTAACAGGTCTGTGAGGGCCTGAATTATTGCTTGTTTGTAGGAGCTAAATAGTTCTTTTCTGCCCCATTAAACAAAAATGTATTCAAAATCATACCTTGTAATTATCTGGATTTTTCTTTTACATTCTGTCTCTAACAGTTGAAGTGTAGGTATGATGAAAATTACAGACCTCTCTCATCTAGTGGGACAACTTTCACAAATTGGTGGCTGCCAAACACTTTTTTTCCCACTGTATGTTGATCCAACAGTGGTCAACCCTTTGAGTCGAGGAACCTTTTACAAGTGAATGATTTAAGTTGCCTCACTGTCCAGTTGGATGCTGGAGTGAAAATAATGGACAAGGCAGTTAAAGTTCAAATACGTTGAAATTCCTTCAAAAGCCTGAAGAACGATGGATGAAGACTTTTTAGAGTGTGACTGTTTGTGGAATGAAAACAGAAAGAAACAGTGAAAGCAGCTCACAGTCGCATGTTCTCTTTAAATGGTCCGGAGCCACGGATCCACTCAAAAAGCTTCAACAACGACATTCAGTATAAAAGCTGCCATTTTTTCTGTTTCCGAGAAGGAAAGTTTTTAGTAATTGGCAGATTCACTACCTTCCAGCGGTACTGGTATTATTCTCTACTCTCCTGTGGTTACGTGGCTCCTCTTCCTGTTGTAGATTGGTTGTTTTTGTCTCTCAGACTTCTCACTCTTTGTCTTCTCTGTTTTCTCTCCGGTTTTTTTACTCCCCTCCTCAACTCACTCTTCATCTTCTTTTCCTCTGTTGTTCTTCACCATCATCAAACTCACATTTCATCTGGTAAACACATTGTTCTACCTTTCACCTCCTTTTATCCTTGTTTATGTCTGTAAACCATCATGATCGTGCATTAATTGATTTCAATCTCCCCAAACATCATGGTTGCGGTTAACTGGGCCTCCTCAGACCCCATAGACCCATTAGAGGATGACCTTTTCCACCTCTTTGATAAATTCCCAACTCCCATGCCAGACACCAGCACTCCCATGATCCCCCCAGTAGGAGTCCAAGCTGTAGCTCTGTCCTCGGACTCTGTGCGTGTCTCCTGGGCCGACAACTCCATGACGAAGAACCAGAAGTCATCAGAGGTCCGGTACTACTCCGTCAAGTGGAAGTCCAGCGTCTCAACCAGTGGAAAGTACAAGGTGAGTTCTTGCTTAGCTTTGTCTATTAATAAAAGTAGATGTTTAGTCATTTCGTCAGTCTTAGAAGCTCCTAGGAATAGTTAGGAGTCAGCAGCATAATCTCCCAACCCTCCTCTTGTTTCCTACAAGCTCAGCATTGAGGATTAATGGGTCGCGCTGCTTCTGCTTTGAGTTTACCTGATTAATGTTCCTGCTGAACAATGGACATCTTCACTGCAGCTCCGCCACCTGCTGCTGTTTGATTAAAAGGAGGAAGGCTTTACACATCCAGATCGGTCAGGATGCAGCCAATGACTGGGAGCTTTCTTTACCTTAACTACTTTAATTTATTTTCAACCTGGTGTTAGTAGCCACAACAGATGCTTGTTCAGGGGGAACCCAATGAACTGGGATTCACTTTCACACTCACAAACGCGCACACATTCATACACCGATACAGAGCTCGGTAGGCAGCTTGGGGTTTAGTGCCTT